>JAQFYM010000005.1:0-284819 GCA_034694785.1 Agrenia bidenticulata | reverse complement strand
CATTTTTCATTTTTCATTTTTCAACTAAAAAACTTCCTTGAAATTTCAAGTTTTCATCTTTCATCTTTCATTTTTCAACCATCTTAATCTTTAATTTTTCATGAAATTTCAATCATTTTTCATCTTTCATTTTTCACTTGAAATTTCACCTGCCAACCCTGTTCTTGACCTTTCTTTCTATGATGTGTGACCTCGTTTGATAGCTCCTAATTCGCTATATGCGTCCATGTCCATAAAATGGGAGGTGTGTAAAAAAGGCAAATTAATTTTTTGCATCAACGTTTAGAGTGTCACTTGATCTTACGAACGACAGAGACATCGAGTTAATATAACTAGTAGTGTCAGTGTCCCTCTACCCTTGCCATATATGCATCATGAATCTCAAATGTATGTCTCTTTGGTTTAATATCCCTGTGTATGAAACTTGGTGTTCAGTACCGGTGTTCAATGGTTGTCCCTTTGCTTATGTGAATATTCTTGACTGGATGATGTGTCTGCAGCCAGGCGAGAAAGCGTCCTCGCGAAGACCTTCGTTGTTGTCCGAAGTGATTCCAGACTGGCCTGTTCTCCAGCGCATTAATAGGAAGGAGGTTGGAGTCATTACACCGATCTTTCTTGTCATCTCTGTCCTTTCTCTATTAATATTTTAAATTCAATTCACAAACATTAATTTTCATGGGTTGTCTCATTCTGTGGATAACTGTGCACGGGTAATTCGTGTTATTCCATTTTTACATCAGTCAAGAAATTTTTTTGAAACTTTTTATTCGGGATCGGAAGTTTTGAAATTGCTCCACCCTCCTGTTGTTTTTGTTTAGAATAAAACTAAAGTCATGCCCTCCTCTGAAGATTTTAAACTTAAAACTAATCTAAGGTATTTGCCCTGGCAATTTTTTTTGTGAGTCCAAATTAACTGTCTGATCTGCCACATTATTCCTTTGGCGTATTTACCTCTTTTATTTTATTTAGCTTGACATGAAACTGCACCTTTTTACCACATTGCATTACCCGTGCTTAGGTTGTTGGTGGACGTATAGAATTAACTAACGTTATTAACATACTAATTGACCTCTTTCAAGTTTGCACACGGGATCAGTTTTTGTGTCCGGTTTTCTCCTTTTGAGTATGGAAATATTGTCCCTGATAACAACACACGTTCTTACTAATGATTAATTTATAATCATAACAGTTATAATTATTTAAAGGAAGTATTCATTTGGAGAGGTTGACGTAGTGGAACCGAAGTTTTTAAACACAGTTGTTTTTGGGTCAATAAGTATTTTTAAGATTCTTTAAAATGTTTTACTGCTTGCTACATGTTCGAAAATGTTAATATTACGAAAAGTCCGGTGACACCTTTCGTCGACCTCTCAAGTTTTCAGAGCTTTATTTATATGCCTATGATTTTATACTTTCTTCTGTATCTGTCCGTTTTGTTGTTACACAAACACTTTATTTGAACACACAACTTTATCCTTCTTTCTTTGTCTTTCATTTATATTTACGATCCAATAGGCCATCATCTCTGGAAAGAATGGACTCTATTAATAGAAGAAAAATCCAATCGGTTCGTATTTGGTTTAGTTATACAGTATCGGTTATTAGGCGTTAATTATCTTTAGTTGCTCATATATTTTTTCAGTTGGTTTTTAATTCTTATTGGTAATATTTATTATTTGACTTAGGGTTTAAAAGAAATTGTTTCGGAAGGCTTGACTTGTCTAATATTGTGTTCTTATAATTTATGTGAGGATAGAAGACAGATTCATTCCAAAAACCTTTAGTGGACCAATACTGCAAGGAAGGAAAGGACAAGAAAATTACATTCGAAGCCATCTTCTCCAAGGCAAACTGTAAAGCCAAGTGGTACCTGCGAAAGGATGTAAATTTTTCTTCAATTGGACTATAGATTGAGTAATGATAAAATTGATGATGTTTAAATGTTTTATTTTAATGATTCTGTAGGAATTGTTCCAAGGTGCCAAGTATAAAATGTTAGTAGAAGGGGAGACACATAAACTGCTTATAAACACTCCAAAAATGGATGACATGGGCAGATACACTTGTGAGATTAATGGAATCAAAACAGAAGCCTTCTTGACTGTTGAAGGTGTGCCTACCTAGAAGTGTTTTAAAAAAATTTAAAACATGAGTAAATAATTTTTTTAACAATGCAGAGTGTGACCCGATCTTCACATTCTTGAGACCTTTGAACAAAAAATACGAAGGCTACACTAATCGAGAAGTAGAAATGGAGTGTACAGTAAGCAGCGGCCGAGCAATGGTTACGTGGTATAGGGACAACAAACCACTTGCCGATGGAGATGAATTTGACATCACTAAAGACATGACTGGCAACTGTCGTCTGATCATTAAAAAAGGAAAGTTGGAACATGGAGGAAAAATCGCATGTAGAATCGACAAACAAAAAGACGAAACTGTAACTCAGCTTAATATGTCTGGTTAGATAAGATCAATACGATTAATAACCAATTTGATTTGCATTTAAAGCTAACTTTTAAAAATTTCCTTTCTTTTTAGAATGGCCGTTCCGGTTTACAAAGCAACTCATGGGCGTGCATTCAACAGAAAAGGACTATGTATGCATGGAAGTTGAGCTTGATGAGGAAGGTGGAGAAGTTACCTGGCTCAGAAATGGCGAACCTATTAAGGGGGATAAGCGGTAAGTCTTCGATATAAATCCAATGTCCGTCAGACAGATACTGTGTTTTGGAACCACATTCTGATTCCAATTAATTATCCCTCTTTCAGCGTTCAGCTTGTCAAAGATGGTCGAAAGCGGAAGCTGATTTTTAAAGAAGTAAAAATTGCGGACGCTGGACAAATTAAATGCACAACTAATGCAGATGCGACTGAAGGAGAGCTCGTTGTAGAATGTAAGTGGTGTTTTTAGACTTTGGAATTTGCTACTATGGAGTAATAACACAAATTATTCTACCGTCCTAACATAGACCGAAATGCCTTCAACAAAAAACTAAAAGACACTCAGAGTCTTGAAAGAGAAAGAGTTGTTCTAGAAGTTGAACTTCAGGATCAAACCGCCTCAACTGAATGGACTCTTAATGGAGAACCTATTGTAACCAATGAAAGGTATGCATCGAACTATCAAAGCAATAAGCAATAACAAAGCTTATGATACTTATCCTTTGAAATCATAGAGTGGAGATCAAGAATTTGGGTGGCGGTCGTCACCAACTTATCTTCAACAAAGCAGAGAAAATAGACTCTGGTGAAATCGTATGTACCTCAGGGAGACTAACGTCTAGCTGTAAACTGACTGTCGGAAAAGGAGAAGAAGCTCCGGTCATCAATCTTGAATCTGACAAAATTGAAGGACCATCAAGCAAACCGCTTGTATTCCATGTTCCATATACAGGTACTTAATCTCGGGGAGTTAAATCTTGATCGATATAAAAATACTACTTTATTACAATTTGATGCAATGATCTAAAAAATACCATTTGATTTAGTTAACGGAACAAGACAGTCTCAAGTTGAAGGCAAATTGATCTACAATGGAAAGGTGTTGCAGTTAAAGGAGGTTGAAGTAGTTGTTCTGGATGACAGAATAGACTTCAAGTATAAGAAACCTTCACGAGAGCTCAGTGGAAAATTCACGATTGTAGTTAAAAATGCTCAAGGGGAAGACTCCAGAGATGTTACCATCAATTTCCAGGGTAAGGCTAAACACGAAATCGATTAGTTTAATACTTGAAAGTTCAATGGTGGGTTAAAATGGATTTCGTATTCTTAGATGTCCCCAACCCACCCGCCAGTATGGAAGTTAGCGATATTTTCCAGAGTTCTTGCGTTATTTCTTGGAAACCGCCGCCAGATGATGGGGGAGCACCAATTGTCCACTATTTAATTGAACGTCAAGACCTGAGTGTCAAAGGAGGCTGGCACAGCGTTGCTGAAGCTGGTGCAAGCGAGTCATCTTACAAAGTTGAAGATTTAGTTCACAAAAAAGAGTACAAGTTCCGAGTTCGAGCTGTCAATAAGCTTGGACCTTCAGAGCCTGTCACTTATCCAAAGACAGTTTTGGCCAAAGATCCTTGGGGTAATGTTCAATTTTACTAGTTTAATACTGAAATCTACTTCAATTTCAATATTTATATTCCAACGTAATTTTAGACGAGCCTGGAAAACCGAAAGGAGTTGAAGTTGTTGACTGGGACGCTGATCATGCTGATCTGAAATGGATTAAACCTGAAAACGACGGTGGTTCGCCGATCACTGGATACGTTATTGAAATGAAAGAGAAATTCGGCAGAGAGTGGTCCACAGCTAAAGAAGTACAAGGAGATCTAAATTCAGCCACCGTAGAAGGCCTTATTGAAGGGAAACAATACGAATTCCGTGTTCGAGCTGTAAATGTTGCTGGACCCGGTGAACCGTCCGATGCATCCAAGCCTATTATCGCTAAAGCACGATTTGGTATGTGTTTTTATTACAAGAGAGCGAAATTGAAAAAAAATCGTGTTATATTATTGTATAAACTTTTTTCGTTTGCAGTCAAACCTTATATTGTCGGGGATGGACTTAAGCCCATTGTTGTAAAGAAGGGACAGATAATTAAGTTCGATATCAAATACCAAGGTGAACCTGAACCCGAAGTACTTTGGACACTTGATGGAAAAGAAGTAGTTTTAGTTGCTGACAAGTGAGTACCATGAACTTTGGATGTTTTCCAGTTCATATATTAATCGTGAATTGATACTCAATTACAGATCAACCATCGATCAATATGAGAAGAATTCAGTACTCACCGTCCGTAAAGCGGTTCGAGCCGATTCCGGGAAATACAAATTGACATTGACAAACTCAAGTGGTACTTGTGAATCGATGGCTGATGTTATTGTTCTTGACAAGCCATCTCCACCAAGAGGGCCTCTCAAAGCCGAAGAAGTTCGGGCAGATCATATCACAATTTCATGGAAAAAACCAGAAGACGCTGGCGGCTCAGATATAACTGGATATGTTATTGAGAAGATGGATATGGAAACAGGTCGATGGGTTCCAGCCGGAGAAGTTGGACCTAACAAAGACAGCTTTAAAATAGACGGTCTTACGCCAAAGAAAAAATATAAGTTCAGAGTAAAGGCTGTTAACAAGGAAGGCGAATCTGACCCTCTGGAAAGTGACGAACCAATAACTGCAAAGAACCCCTACGGTAACTTGAGACTTGTATGATCAATATTTCTTTAAGCAGGACTTTAACGGAACTTTTAATAATTACAGATGAGCCCTCTGCACCTGGAAGACCAGACATTGTAGATTATGACAATAAGAGTGTAACTCTTAACTGGAAAGCTGTGAGAATTAATCTTATTTTACATTTTATGAAAGATGTATTCTGAATATAACTAAATATGTGTTCTTCATAGCCTGAAAATGACGGTGGTCGCCCAATTAGTCACTACATAGTGGAAATGAAGGACAAACTACTAGTAGACTGGCTAGTTGTTGTTGAGACCAAAGATTCTGAATGTAAAGCAGTTGTTGATGGACTGAGAGAGAAGCAGACTTACCAGTTCCGTGTCATTGCAGTAAATAAAGCAGGTAAATCTCCAGCTTCAGAACCAACTGCCAACCATGTCTGTAAGCATCGATTCCTGAAACCAAGGATTGATCGAAACACATTCAAGAGTATCACTGTCAAAGCTGGACGTACTCACAAATGGGCTGTCGATATTATTGGAGAGCCTCCCCCAGAAACTACATGGAGTTGGAGAGATGGAATCGCCCTCACCAATACCGAACGACTCAATATTGAGAAACAAGAGTATCATACTGTTTTTACTGTCAAGAATTGCCGGCGATCTGATACTGGCAATTACACTTTAAAAGCAGAAAATTCATCTGGAGTTGACACTGAAACGGTTGAATTTGTCGTTCTGGGTAAACCTGGTACGCCAAAGGGTCCCCTCAAAGTAACCGACGTTCACAATGAAGGTTGCAAGTTGAGGTAACGGACTATATTAAAGGACGAGTTTTGAAAGCTTACAAATGTCCATGCATAAAACTAAAATATTTCTGTTTTACAGCTGGGAAAAGCCAGATGATGATGGTGGTCTCCCAATCAAGGAATACGAAATTGAAAAGATGGACATGGCTACTAAGCGATGGGTAAGGGTTGGAAAATGTCCCGGGAATCAAGTTCCTCCCTTCTTCGAGGTTACGGGATTAGTACCTGGACAGGAGTATCAATTCCGTGTTGTAGCCGTAAATGACGAAGGAGATTCTGATCCATTGGTATCGGATAAACCGATTACTGCCAAAAATCCATTTGATGAGCCGGGGAAACCAGGAACTCCAGAAATTGTAGACTACGATAATGTCAGTGTTGATCTCAAATGGGCGGCTCCAAAATCCGATGGAGGAGCTCCTATAGACAAATATATTATTCAGAAGAAGGATAAATATAAGCCAGAATGGGAAAATGCCGTTGAAATTCCTGGAGATCAGCTTACAGGAAAAGTTCAGGATCTCAAAGAACGGGGGGAATATCAATTCAGGGTTATTGCTGTAAATAAAGCAGGCCCATCGCCAGCTTCCGATCCTACTAACCCACACATCGCAAGGCACCGAGCTTGTAAGTCATTCATGTAATAAATAATACTATGCAAAAACGACAATAGTTTATTCCAAAATAATGGTGGGGCTTTTTGTGAACAGTGAAACCAAGAATTGACAGAACCAATCTCAAGCAGACTATGGTAAAAGTTGGCAAGCCCATAAGGATAGACGTAAACATCCAGGGTGAACCTCCACCAAAAGTTATTTGGATGCTCAAAGAAAAAGAGGTATACTTCTTGGCCTTTCAAAATTGTACATACGTTTTTTAGTATTAAAATTAAATATTGTTTTGAAATCAAGGTCACGGAATCAAACGTAGAAATCATTAATATTGATTACAACACTAAATTTGATATTAAAGAAGCCAAGAGGTTAAACTCTGGTATTTACAAGATTGTTGCCACAAATCAACACGGCAAAGATGAAGCTGACATTGAATTAGTCGTCCTTGGAGCACCAGGTCGTCCAAAGGGTCCACTCAAAGTAACTGATGTTACCAAGAACTCTGCCAAGCTGAAATGGGAGAAACCAGAAGATGATGGAGGAAAACCACTAACGGCATATGTCGTTGAAAAGATGGATTTAGCCACTGGTAGATGGGTGCCAGCTGGTAGAATCGGTCCAGAACAAACCGGTTTTGAAGTAACGGGTCTGCAAGAGGGGCATCAATATCAGTTCCGCGTGAAGGCTGTAAACGAGGAAGGAGACTCCGAACCTCTCGAAACTGATACTGCCACGACGGCAAAGAATCCATTCGATGTTCCGAGTGCACCTGGAGTACCACAGTTTGAAGATTGGGACGTCGACCGTGTTGACCTAAAATGGGCTGCTCCTAAAGACAATGGCGGAGCACCAATTACAGGATACGTCATTGAAAAACAAGGTCCCTACGGGAACACTTGGGAAGAAATATTGACAACAGAGACACCAGATTGCAAGGCTCGTGTCCCAGGTCTTGTTGAAGGACAAACTTACAAATTCCGAGTCAGGGCTGTAAACAAGGCAGGACAGTCCGAACCATCTGATGCTACTAAAGCTCACGTTGCCAAAGCCAGGTTCTTGAAACCCCATATTAACAGAGACAAAATGCAAACCGTAACTATCCGTGCTGGTAGCTTGATCAAGTTGGATGTAGATGTCAAGGGAGAACCAGCTCCAACGCTTACATGGATGCTTAAAGGGGCAAAGCTGGAAGGAAGCTATAACATTAAGATTGAAACAGACGATTATAATACCCGTTTGAATATGCGAGAAACGTCACGAGAACTTACTGGAAAGTACACTTTAATAGCTGAAAACGAAGTTGGAAAAGATGAAGCTACAGTTGAAATCAATGTATTAGACAAACCATCTAAGCCAGAAGGACCATTGGAGGTTACTGACATTCACAAAGAAGGGTGTAAACTGAGCTGGAACAAACCAAAAGATGACGGTGGATTGCCAATCCAATCTTACATTGTTGAGAAAATGGATGCTCTGACTGGCCGATGGGTCCCTTGTGGACGTGTTGATGGAGGACAAACCGATATGGAAGTTAATGGATTGGAACCTGGGCATAAGTATCAGTTTCGCGTAAGAGCTGCCAATGAAGAAGGGGAATCTGACAATCTCGAAACAGACACGGCAATTTTAGCCAAAGATCCATTCAACCCTCCTGGAGCACCTGGAATGCCAGATGTAATCGACTGGGACGAGAAATCTGCCAAGTTAAAATGGGAAGCACCCATCAAAAATGGAGGAGCACCTATCACTGGATATATAATTGAAATGGTTGACCAGTTTGGTGGTGTTTATGCAAAATGTGCAGAAATCTCTGGAAATGTTTGCACAGGAACAGTGCTGAAACTCGAAGAAGGAAATAAATACGAATTCCGTGTCCGAGCTATAAACAAGGCAGGACCTGGAGATCCATCTGAGTCATCTAAGCCTCACCTATGTAAACCCAGATTTCTTAAACCTACTATTGATAGAACGAATCTGGTTCAGACGGTCATTCGAGTCGGCCAACAAGTTCTTTTGGATGTTAACGTGAGGGGTGAACCTCCTCCAACAATTACTTGGACGATAAATGGAAAGGATGTTGAACAGGGTGACGTCCTCCGAATTGATAACATTGATTACAACACCAAATTCCTTATTCTGAAAGCCAAACGGGCTTACAGTGGAACTTATAAAATCAAAGCTGTGAACGACAGTGGTTCAGATGAAGCAGAAGTCGAGATTTGTGTTTTAGGGAAACCAGCAAAGCCTAAGGGTCCATTGGACGTTTCCGATATAACCAAGAACGGATGCAAACTGAAGTGGGAGAAACCAGAGGATGATGGTGGTGCTCCGGTAGAATATTACGAGGTTGAAAAACTGGACCCATTGACTGGAACTTGGGTTCCATGTGGAAAGTCAGACACTCCTGAGTTTCAAGTCCAAGGACTTCAAGAAGGAAAACAGTACAAGTTCCGTGTCCGAGCTGTAAACAAAGAAGGCGGATCAGATGAACTTGAATGTGACAAACCAATCATAGCTAAGAATCCATTTGACGAGCCAGGTAAACCTGGACGTCCGACTGCAACGGATTGGGACAAAGACTTTGTTGATCTAGAATGGCAAGCACCCAAATCTGATGGTGGAGCTCCCATTGAAAAGTATATTGTACAGATGCGTGACAAAGACACTAGAAATTGGGTAGACGCTGGAACGTTCCCTGGAGGAAAAACGAACGGAAAAGTTGTGGGTGTTCAAGAAGGACATGAATACGAATTCCGAGTGGTTGCTGTTAACAAAGCCGGACCATCAGAACCCTCAGATCCATCCAAATCCGTCATTGCAAAGCCGAGATTTTTGGCTCCATACATTGACCGAAAGAATCTTAGCAAGCGGGTAATTAGAAGTGGAGAAATGCTTTCTATTGAATCAGATGTTAAGGGTGAACCAGCACCAAAGGTAACATGGACGCTTAAGGATGCTCCTATCAAGAATGATCGAATAAAAACTGAGGGTGAAGATAACAAAACATCATTTGTTTTGGTTAAAGCTACAAGAACTGATACGGGTATTTACACAGTAACGGCTGTGAACGACTCTGGCAAAGACTCTGTAGATTTGGATCTGACAGTGCTTAGTAAACCAAGTAAACCCAAAGGACCTCTGAAAGTGTCCGACGTCAAAGCCGACGGGTGCAAGTTAGCCTGGCAAAAGCCAGAAGACGACGGCGGAGAGCCAATAGACCATTATGCTGTTGAGAGAATGGATACAGCCACTGGAAGATGGATTCCAGTGGGAACAAGTAAATCACCAGAAATTGATGTAACTGGATTAAATGAAGGGAAAGAGTATTTATTCAGAGTAAAGGCTGTGAATTCTGAAGGAGAGTCAGAACCCCTTGAAACGGATGTTCCTACATTAGCCAAGAACCCTTTCGAAGAGCCGGATCAGCCAGGAAAACCTATTGCCCAAGATTGGGACAAACATCATGTAGACTTAAAATGGGATGCACCTGTGTCAGATGGAGGTGCTCCAATCACTTCGTATATTATTGAAAAGAAGGACGAATTCTCCTCCAAATGGCAGAAAGGTGTGGAAGTTATTGGAGACAAATGTGAAGCCCGAGTTCCTGATTTGATAGAAGGAATGAAATATCAATTCAGAGTCAAAGCAGTTAACAAAGCTGGACCTTCCAAGCCATCAGAATTATCTGATTTGATTACAGCCAAATCTCGACGACTTCCACCCAAAATTGACAGAACCACAATGAAAGAGCAGTCAGTCAAAGTAGGCCAGACTATTAAATTTGACGTGAAAGTCACTGGGGAACCTCCTCCATCCAAGAACTGGTTCGTCAATGACGAAGAGCTGAAGGCCGGCGGCAAGATTACGATCGAAAAAGAAGACTACCGAGTCAGAATAACAATAACGGGAGCTACCAGATCTCAGTCTGGAAAGTTCACACTGAAAGCAGTAAATAGTAACGGGCAAGACGAATGTACGGTCAATGTGACTGTATTGGGTAAACCTTCCAAGCCCAAAGGCCCACTTGATGTTAATGACATTCATAAAGAAGGATGTACTCTTCAATGGAAAGCACCGGAAGATGATGGTGGTACCCCAATTGAATACTACGCAGTTGAAAAACTTGACCCTGAATCTGGACGATGGATTCCATGTGGGAAGGCACTCGAACCCAAAATGGTCATAAACAATTTAGTACCAGGTCAAGAATACAAATTCCGGGTTTCAGCAGTTAATGCAGAAGGTGATTCTGAGCCCTTGGAAACAGACAGATCAATTATTGCCAAGAATCCATTCGATGAACCAGGAGCGCCTGGAAATGTTGAGCCAACAGACTGGGATAAAAACTTTGTTGATCTCAAATGGGACAAACCAACTCAAGACGGAGGATCGCCCATCACTGGCTACGTTATTGAAAAGAAAGAACCAGGCGGTAAATGGGTGAAAGCTGCTGATGTAAAAGGAGACGACACAACTGCCAAAGTTGAAGGATTAGATGAAGGACAGACTTACGAATTTAGAGTGAAAGCTGTAAATGCTGCAGGTCCCGGAGATGCATCCAAACCATGCCAGCCTGTCACATGTAAACCTAGAAAGTTGAAACCCAAGATTGATCGAAAGACACTCCGCAAAATTCACGTTCGTGAAGGAGAACCTTTCCTTTGGGATGTCAAGATAATAGGTGAACCCCCACCAACCATCAATTGGACCCTTAATGGTAAATCTGTGGTGGAATCAAGTGATGTTAGAATCCAAAATGTTCCAAACAATAGCAAATTTCACAATGATAACCCTGAAAGAAAACATTCAGGAACATACCGAATCACTGCAAGTAACAAATGGGGTGAAGATGAAGCGGACGTTGAAGTTCTGGTCGTTTCCAAGCCAGGAAAACCAGAAGGACCCCTGGACGTCTCTGACATTAAGAAAGACGGCTGCACTCTTAAATGGAAGAAACCCAAGGATGATGGAGGTTATCCAATTGAGGCTTATATTGTGGAGAAATTCGATCCCGAAACGGGCATTTGGATTCCTGTCGGTAAATCAAAAGATCCGGAAATGCAGGTCGAAGGTCTTGTTCCCGGACACGAATATTCCTTCCGTGTCAAGGCTGTGAACAAAGAAGGAGAATCTCAACCTTTGGAAACAATGTCACCAATCATTGCAAAAGATCCATTCTCAGTTGCAGATAAACCAGGAACACCAGAGGCTGAAGACTGGTCAGCTAATCACGTTGAACTGAAATGGACTGAGCCTCTTTCTGATGGGGGTGCTCCAGTTGAAGGGTACATAGTAGAAAAGAAGGACAAATATAGTGGGCTTTGGGAGAAAGCATGTGAAACTAATGGCCCCGACTGTAAAGCTATTGTACGGGGTCTGATCGAAGGCCAACAGTACCAATTTCGGGTCACAGCTTTGAACAAAGCTGGACCGTCTGAGCCTTCTGATGGAAGCAAACAAATAACTGCCAAAGCAAGGTTCCTCGCCCCCAAAATTGACCGTAAAAATCTGAGAGATTTAACCCTCACGGCTGGTTCCACACTCAAGTTTGACGTTGACATTATTGGGGAACCACCTCCAACAATTGTTTGGGTCTGTGATGGACAAACCCTTAAGGAAAGCAAAATTGTGACAATCGATAATGTTGACTACCATACAAAATTAGTAATTCGTCCAGTCCAGCGAGGTGACTCCGGAGACTATACTATTACAGCCACCAACTCATCTGGTAAAGATCAAGTGACCGTTCGAGTTACTGTTACTGATAAACCAGCTAAGCCAGAAGGACCATTGGTAGTCTCTGATGTTCATAAAAATGGATGCAAACTGAAATGGAAAAAGCCAAAGGATGATGGAGGTTGTCCTATTGAATATTATGAAATCGAAAAGCTCGACCCTGAAACGGGCCTATGGGTACCTGCTGGACGGTCCACAGAACCTCAAATGGAAGTTACAGGGCTTACTCCTGGTCAGGAATACAAATTCAGAGTGAAAGCTGTAAACAAGGAAGGCGAATCAGAGCCACTTGTAACTGATCAAAGAATAATTGCTAAGAATCCATTCGATGAACCTGGAAAGCCTGGAAATCTTAAAGCCACTGACTGGGACAAAGATCATGTTGATTTGCAATGGACACCACCCAAAGAAGACGGTGGATCTCCAGTCACTGCTTATATTATTGAAAAGAAGGATAAATATGGAATGTGGGAGAAAGCTTTGGAAGTTCCTGGAGATAAAACAACAGCCACAGTTCCGGATCTTATTGAAGGACAGGCCTATGAGTTCCGAGTGAAAGCAGTAAACAAAGCCGGACCTGGAGAAGAATCAGATTCAGTTGGTCCCATCATTGCCAAACCAAGAAACTTGGCCCCGAAGATCGACCGAACAAATCTTATTCCTATTAAGATAAAGGCTGGTGCCAACTTCAACTATGATGTGAAAGTTACGGGTGAACCGCCACCAGAAATCAAATGGTCTCTCAAGGGTAAAGAAGTGAAGGCAACTGACAAGACAAAAGTTGTCTATGAAGAATATAACACCAAGTTGAATATACGTCTGGCTTCACGAGCCGAGTCTGGAATTTACACCATCACTGCTTCAAACGTGAATGGAACGGATATAGCTGAAGTTGAGGTAATCGTTCTAGATAAGCCAAGTCCACCCAATGGACCTCTGAAAGTTCAAGACATTCATGCTGAAGGAGCAACCCTCAAATGGAATCCGCCTACCGATGATGGTGGACAGCCAGTGGAGAAATATGTGGTGGAAAAAATGGACGAAGCTACTGGACGGTGGGTACCATCTGGGGAGACTGATGGTCCAGTAACCAGCCTTGCTGTCGATGGCCTTACACCTGGACACAAATATAAGTTTAGAGTGAAAGCAGTGAACAAGCAAGGGACTTCTGAACCCCTAACCACCTCCCAAGCCATTGAAGCAAAGAATCCGTTCGATAATCCAAGCGCTCCAAAGAACGCTGAGATATCCGATTATGACAAAGACTTTGTGGACCTCAAATGGGAGAAACCAGACTCAGATGGTGGTTCTCCAATTACTGGATACATCATTGAAAAGAAAGACAAATACAATCCCAACTGGGAGAAATGTGCTGAAGTTGAAGGAGATATTACAAGTGGAAAAGTCCCTGATCTAATTGAAGGAAATACATACGAATTTCGAATTCGTGCTGTTAATAAAGGAGGTGCAGGTGAACCGTCTGAGGCAACGAAGCCTCATGTAGCCAGAGCCAAGAATATGGCTCCCAAGATCGACAGAAATGCTCTGCTCAATATCAAAATCCGTGCTGGACAGAACTTTGAATTCGATATCCCCGTTGCTGGCGAACCTCCTCCAACAAAGGAATGGAGCTTGGAGGGAACACCCGTCCTACCTGAAGAAAGAATCAAGCTCACAAATGAAGATTACAACACGAAGCTCAAAATTGTTAATGCTCAACGGTCTGACAGTGGAACTTACACTCTTACAGCCAAGAACAGAAACGGCACTGACAGTGCAACGGTGGTAGTTACCGTTTTGGACATTCCTCTTCCACCTGAGGGACCATTAAATGCAACTGGTGTTACAAAATCTGGATGCACTGTGAGTTGGAAACCACCCAAGGATGATGGAGGCTCTGAAATCATAAGTTATATCGTGGAGAAAATGGACCTCGAGAACATGCGGTGGGTACCGTGTGGAGAAGCTTCAGCGACCACGCTAAGAGTTGACCATCTCATCGAAGGCCATGATTACAAATTCCGTGTGAAGGCCGTTAATCGTCAAGGGGAATCTCAGCCTTTGACTGGCACTTCTGCTATCACAGCCAAGGACCCCTTCTCTAAACCAGACAAACCAGGTGTGCCTGAAGTTGTCGACTGGGATCGAGATCATGTTGATTTGGAATGGGCTCCACCTAAAAAAGATGGCGGCACTCCAATTGAGAAATACATTATTGAAAAACGACCTAAATTCGGACAGTGGGAAAAAGCTGTGGAAGTTTCAGGAAAAACTCCAAAATGCACCGTACCAAATTTAACGGAAGGACAAGAGTACGAATTCCGCGTGGTTGCGGTTAATAAAGCCGGACCCAGTGATCCATCTGAAGCATCGAAACCTGTAGTAGCCAAGGCTAGATATTTGGGACCACAGATGGACCGATCTTTCTTAGAAGATTTAGTCGTTCGAGCTGGACAAAAAATCAGCTACAACGTTCCCATTTCTGGCTCTCCGCCACCTAAAGCCACTTGGAGTATCGAAGGCACTAAGGTTACTAGTACAGACAGGATTGATGTTTCTACAATCGCTACAACTGCCTCCCTAGATATCCCTCTCTCAGTGCGAAGTGACACAGGAAGATACACACTGACCCTCGAAAATAATCTCGGGTCTGTGTCAGCCTCTGCAAATGTTACAGTTATCGACAGGCCTAGTCAGCCTGATGGTCCCCTCATGGTTGGAGATGTTACCAAGGAAAGTTGTAGACTTTCATGGCAGCCTCCAAAAGACGATGGTGGCTCACCTATCACTCATTATGTTATTGAAAAGATGGACGTATCTCGAGGAACATGGACGGAAGCAGGAATCTCCAATACCTGTACTGCTGCTGTACCCAAACTCATTCACAAGAAGGAATACTTATTCCGTGTCAGAGCCGTCAACAACATTGGGGAATCTGATGCTTTGTCAACAGACAAAGGTGTTATTGCCAAGAATCAATATGACGAGCCAGACGCTCCCGGACGTCCTACCATTGCTGACTGGGATAGAACTAGAGTTGATTTGGAATGGAAACCACCAAAGAATGACGGAGGAACCCCAATCACAGGATATATTATTCAAAAGAAAGAAAAGGGTAGTCCGTTCTGGATGAACGCAGCCCAAGCGCCAGCTGGCCAAAACAGCGTAAGCTCTGATATTTATATAAAAAATTGATTCCTGGTACTAAATGGTTTTTACGTTCTTTTATCCAGGCAACCGTTGGTGACTTAACAGAAGGACAAGAATATGAATTCCGTATTATTGCTACTAATGTAGCAGGACAAAGTGAACCATCCGAGCCTTCAGATTTGGTCAAGACCGGTCCTAGACGATTGCCACCTAAAATTACAAGCCCTCTGCAAGACATTAAGATCAAAGCTGGACAGATCTTCCACGTTGACATAAACTATATTGGAGCTCCTGATCCAGAAGTAGTATGGAAAAACAATGGAAAGTCCGTCAAGACAGACGAACGTACCACGGTCACAGCTATTTCAAATCACACTGTTGTACACACAGTTAGTACAAAGCGAGGAGACTCCGGAGAGTACACACTTCGATTGAAGAATGAATATGGTGCGGACGAAGGGTCATTCAAACTCATCGTTCTAGATCGACCTGGACCACCAGAAGGACCTCTAGCATATGAGGAAGTTACTGCGCAAAGTGTCACCTTGTCTTGGAAACGTCCTCTTGATGATGGAGGTTCTGAAATCACTGGATATGTTATTGAGAAGAGAGATCTTACTCACGGAGGTGGTTGGGTACCTGCTGTAAATCACATTGACCCGAGAAATACCCATGCTGTTGTACCACGTCTAACAGAAGGGACTCAATACGAATTCCGTGTCATGGCTGAGAATTTGCAGGGAAGGTCGGAACCTTTAAGTACTGATCGACCAATTATTGCCAAGAATCAATTTGATGTGCCAGGTAAACCAGGAGCTCCTGAAGTCATTGACACAGACCGAGATCATATTAAGATGAGATGGAGTCCACCAATTTCTAATGGAGGCTCAGCAATTATTGGTTATGAGGTTGAAAGGCGTGATGTGAAGAATCCTAGATGGGTAAAAATCACCAAAGAGCCATGGAGATTCACTGAATACAATGACGAGAAAGTTACTGAAGGACATCAGTATGAATACAGAGTCACAGCAGTTAATGCGGCTGGTTCTGGGAAACCATCCGACGCTTCGAAACCATTCACAGCCCGACCTATGAAAGAACCACCTAAGTTATACCTTGATGGACTTCTTGGGAAAAAGATTAAGGTCCGAGCTGGAGAACCAATTAATATTGATATTCCTCTTTCTGGGGCTCCCATTCCTGAAATTAAATGGACAAAGGATGGCAAATCTCTTCCTAAAACCAACAGAATTTCGGTAATTTTCTTCAGTTGTATTTCATATCATATCTAAATCTAACCAGGTACAGTTTATCAACTTGCATTTCAAATCTATGTTTTATATTTTTAGAGTGACACGAAGAGTACCGGAACCAATTTACACGTGTCTGTTTCTGAACGTGGAGATTCTGGCAAATACACGATCACTGCAAGCAATGACTTTGGAACTGACAAAGCAGATATCGAAGTCGTCGTTGTGGACAAACCAGGACCACCAGGTGGACCTCTTACACCATCTAAAATCACTGGAGACGCAATTACTCTTACATGGAAACCACCAGAAGATGATGGTGGCACTGAAATCAGTGGTATTTTTTGGACACATATATGAACTCTACAATTAAATTTCATTCTAGATATTATTAATTCGTATTTATTTCCAGGCTACGTCATTGAGAGATGTGAGTATGGAAGAGATGACTGGAAACCATGTCCAGGATTCTGCCCAAAAGAAGAATTTACAGTCAAAGGACTTGAAGAAGGAAAGAAATACGTGTTCCGAGTCCGAGCAGAAAATCTCTACGGACTTTCAGAACCGCTTGAAAGCAAACCCACGGTTGCGAAATCTCCATTTGACCCACCAGATGCTCCAGATGCACCAAAGATCTTATCTTACAGTCCTAACTCTGCGTCCCTTCAATGGAATCCTCCATTATCTTCTGGGGGCAAGCCGATCTCTGGGTACTACATTGAAAAGCGAGACCGTAGCGGTGAATGGGTTAGAGTAAATAACTTCCCCACACCAAATCTGAGTATGACAGTGCAAGGCCTTCATGATGGAATGAAGTATGATTTCCGAGTTATTGCAGTAAATGAGGCTGGACCTGGTAAACCATCCAAGCCATCAGACCAAATAATTGTAGGTGTTCAGAAGTTTGTACCAGATGCTCCAGACCAGCCTAAACCAGACCGAGTCACAAAGGACTCGATTACGATCTCATGGAAAGCTCCTGCAAAGGATGGAGGTGCTAGAATTCGCGGCTACATAGTCCAGAAGAAGTCTAAGACTGGCAAAGACTGGGAAGAAGTCAACGATTATCCTCATCCCACTACAACTATGACCATCGGTGGACTCAGAGAAGGGGATGAATACACTTTCCGAGTGATGGCTGTTAACGAAGTAGGAAGAAGTCAACCAAGTCGAGCTAGCAATAATATTCTAGTCGAAGAACAGCCCAATAAGCCCAAACTTGACCTGGGAGGTCTACGTGACATTACTGTTAGGGCCGGAGAAGATTTCTCCATCAGTATTCCATTTGTGGCTTTCCCTAAGCCCACAGCCACATGGTATGCCAATGAAATCCTCCTGGATTCAGATACTGATTCCAGAGTTTTCATCCAGACTGGAGACGACTACGCAAGCATTGTTCTAAAGAATTCCAAACGTACAGACAGTGGGGTATACAAGATCCAAGTCAAGAATACATCCGGTTACGATACTGGGTCTCTCAACGTGCGAGTACTTGACAGACCATCTCCACCTGAAAACCTCCGTGCTGAAGAGTTTGCCGGAGAGTGTCTCACTTTGTCATGGAGTCCACCAAAGGACAATGGAGGAGCTGACGTTACTAATTATGTGGTCGAGAGACGAGAGGCTAAAACCCAAACATGGACCAAAGTTTCTAGCTACGTCACTTCTACTTATTGCCGTATACGAAACTTAACCGTTGGTCGAGACTATGACTTCCGAGTCGTTGCTGAAAATCAATATGGAACATCAGATCCAGCCGAGACAAGTGAGCCCGTCAAGGCTAAGCATCCATTCGACCCCCCTGGTCCTCCTGGTACACCTCGATCTATTGAAACAACAGAAGATTCTATTACTCTTTCATGGACTAAGCCTCGTAACGATGGTGGATCTCCAATCAGAGGTTACGTAATTGAAAAGAGAATGAAAGGAGAAGACGTTTGGACGAAAGCATCTCACCAAATTGTTCCTGACTTATCCTACAGAGTCATAAACCTTCAAGATGGTAAAGAATATGAATTCAGAGTGGCAGCTATTAATGCTGCTGGACAAGGGTCTTGGAGTTCAGGATCCGATTACATCTTGTGTCAACCACCTCCATGTGCTCCAAAGGTCACAAGTGACTTGAGTATTCGTGACATGACTGTGATTGCCGGGGAAGAATTTACAATCACTGTACCATTTATTGGAAGTCCATTGCCTAAAGTATCTTGGACAGTTAATGCGGAAGAAACATTCTCAGATGATCGCATCAAATTTGACACACGATCTGGTACAACCAAGTTCCTCAATAAATGTGCCCGGCGATCAGACACAGGAAAATATACCATCCAGTTGGTTAATACTGAAGGTTCTGATACCGCCTCTTGCCGAGTCTTGGTTGTAGACAAACCTGGACCACCTCAAGGACCATTAGATGTATCTGACATATCTCCTGAAACTTGCTCGCTAAGCTGGAGACCACCTTTGGATGACGGTGGATCACCCATCACAAATTATGTGGTAGAAAAACTGGATCCTTTCACTGGTGTGTGGGTAAAAATCAGCAGCTTTGTTCGTAGCTGCAGTTACGATGTAATTGGTCTTGAGCCAAATAAGAAATACAGCTTCAGGATACGAGCAGAGAATCAATACGGAGTGAGCCAGCCTTTGGAATCTGAACATCCAATTACTGCCAAGTTCCCATTCAGCGTACCCGATGCACCTGGACAACCTAGGGTTATTGACTGGGACGCAAGTTCTGCAACTCTTGTATGGGATAGACCCTACAATGATGGTGGTTCTAAAATTCAAGGATTCAAAGTTGAATTCCGAGATGTTGCCGAAGATCATGACTGGAGAATGGCAAATGACTATCTGGTTAAGGACACAACTTACGTTGTCCATAATTTACTTCAAGGACATGAGTACGAGTTCCGAATTCGCGCTAAGAATGCTGCAGGCTTCAGTAAACCATCACCTTCTTCAAGTCACTTCAAAATGAAGGGTAAGTTCGGAGTTCCATCGCCCCCTGGCACACCTCAAGTTGTTAAGGTTGGCCGAGGTTATGTAGAACTTACCTGGGAGCTTCCTAGATCGGATGGAGGCTCAAAAATCACTGGCTACATTGTTGAGAAACGGGAAGTTGGATCTGGAATATGGATAAAATGTAACGAATACAACGTCACTGACTTGAACATGACCGTCTCCAGCTTAACGGATGGAAGGGAATATGAATTCAGAGTGTATGCCGTAAATGCCGCAGGAAAGAGCGACCCCTCAAGCTGCGCTGCGCCAGTTAAAATCCAAGAAGTTGCCGGTGGTCTCAGCCCAGAGTTTGTCAGAAGGCTTGCAAATACCTCCATTCCTAAGGGTAAACAGTTGATCCTGGAATGCGAAGCAACTGGAAAACCTATGCCAACTCCCCGATGGCTCAAGAATGGCAGAGAAATCCAATTCTCAGTACGAATAAAGCAAGAGGTTGATTGTGGAGTGTTCAGACTTATCATTACTGACATGCAGGACGGAGACGATGGAGATTACACTTGTCAGGCTAATAACCCTGTTGGTCACTGCTACACAACATCCCGTATTAGGATTGGAGCACCACCTCGAATCGACAGATGTCCTAATGAATTATACCTGCCTGAAGGCGAGAATACTAAAATCAAGATAGTCTATTCTGGAGATCAACCAATTGAACTCAAAATTACCAAGGACGGAA
This sequence comes from Agrenia bidenticulata, assembly GCA_034694785.1. Lineage (NCBI taxonomy): Eukaryota > Metazoa > Arthropoda > Collembola > Entomobryomorpha > Isotomidae > Agrenia > Agrenia bidenticulata. Next base: position 264,380 of record JAQFYM010000005.1, on the reverse strand, counting down.
TTGAGATCAAAGAGACGAGTCGAATTAAGATCACAATTTTGGACGAGTACTTTGTCATATTCATCAAAGAACTTTCAAAAGAGGATGCAGGAAGCTATACTATTACGCTAAGGAATGATAGTGGAAGCGTTTCCGCTGCATTTACTATTTACATCACTGGGCTGCCAGGACCACCACAAGGACCTTTGGACATGTCTGATATCAGTAAACATATGTGCACTCTGAGATGGAAACCACCTACGTATGATGGAGGCCGTAAAGTTACCCATTATGTGGTGGAAAGACGAGATATCACAAGTACCCACTGGATTCAGGTTGTATCTCAAGTTAAATCAACAACGTTTACCGTTCAGGGATTGACTGAAGGTCAAGAATACCTCTTTAGAGTAATGGCATGTAACGAAAATGGTATGGGACCACCACTTGAAGGAGCCAACCCCATTAAAGCAAAGGCACCATTTGATCCACCCTCTCCACCCGGTGCCCCGGATATTTGCGAAGTTGGTGGAGACTTTGTCCATCTGAGTTGGGAAAAACCAGAGTCAGACGGAGGTTCAAGAATCCAAGGTTATTGGGTTGACAAGCGAGAAGTCGGTACAGTGGCTTGGCAAAGAGTTAATGTCTCTATTTGTCTACCAAATCAAATCAATGTCAGCAACCTAATCGAAGGGCGTAGTTATGAGTTTAGAATTATTGCCGAGAATTCAGCCGGTCCATCTCATCCATCTCCGTCATCTTCGAGCGTGAAAGTGACAGATCCAAATGCAGCTGTACCGCCAGAGATCGTAATGCCATTGAAGAATGCCATGGCTACCGAGGGAAAGAATGCACAATTTCAATGCAATATCACTGGACAACCAAGACCAACAGTTACGTGGTACAAAGGGGCCAGGGAGATTTCTCATGGTGGAAAATATCATAGCAGCCAGGACGGAGAAACATACAGTCTCACAGTTTACGATGTATTTGGTGAAGACGCTGACGAATACGTATGTAGAGCGGTAAATAAGGCAGGAGCTAAGTCAACCAGAGCTGAACTTGTAATCATGACTGCTCCCAAGCTGCACGTGCCACCAAGATTCCGTGACACGGCATATTTCGACAAAGGCGAGAATGTTGTAATCAAGATTCCATTCACAGGCGTGCCACGTCCAAGGATCACTTGGAGCAAAGAGGGTGAGAAGATCGAAAGTGGTGCTCATTATCATGTAGAAGTGAAGGAACGACATGCCGTACTTACTATCAGAGATGCTAGTCAAATTGACAACGGACCATATTCGATTTTGGCTGAGAATGATCTCGGAATGGACTCGGCTATCCTCAAGATTCAGATCAGTGATAGACCAGATCCACCTCGACATGTTATTGTCGAAACAGTTGGAACAGACACATTGGTGGTGACTTGGCAGGCTCCAAGGTGGGATGGTGGCTCAAGTATCACTAACTACTTAGTTGAGAAGAGAGAACACCCAATGACCTCCTGGATTAGAGTTGGCTTCACCAGACTGACTACGATTCAAGTAACAGGATTGAGTCCTGGTCATCAGTATGAGTTCCGTGCGTATGCCGAGAATGTTTACGGTCGAAGTGATGCCTCGGAAACGACTTCCATAGTTCAAACTAAAGACTTGGGTAAGAAAGTGCATAAAAAGAAAGATTACGAGGTGGATGCCAGTGGGAAGAAGATACGAGGAAGGAGCGATGAGAAAGTCAAGGACTACGACCAATACGTCTTCTCTATCTATTCCAAATATGTTCCTCAGCCTGTCGAAATTAAAACTTCCAGTGTTTATGACTACTACGAAATATTGGAAGAAATCGGCACTGGTGCTTTCGGAGTTGTTCATCGATGTCGTGAGAAAAAGACGTAAGTTCATATTTCCTCTTTCATCTATTTCATCTCCATTAATAAACACTACATTCCCCTCCACTCTCCCAATCCTCAACTTACATTTCAAATCCTATCAACTAGACGGCCTCTTTTATCAAAAACAAGTTTATATTGCTGTATAAAAAAATCCACATAAAGTAGCTGGGCTAATTAATGACAGAGTTGATAGGATTTGAAAATTAATTACTTTGAAATTTAAAAACTTGCGGGATATGAGGAGAGTCCGTATAGTTGATCGTAACTAAGCTACGGAGTTTTAGTTAGGAATTTTATATTGTCTTATAATAATTATGGTTTAATAGTGGTCATATCTTCGCTGCCAAGTTTATTCCTGTCTCCCACTCCCTGGAAAAAGAGTTGATTCGAAGAGAAATTGATATCATGAATCAGCTTCATCATCCTAAGCTCATCAATCTCCACGATGCCTTTGAAGATGATGATGAAATGGTCCTTATCTACGAATTGTAAGTCATTTCAGTTGCAATACCCAACGATACTATATAAATTAAATACACACCACCAATATTTATTATGACCAATTTAATAATAATATTTCAATGATTTCTTTCCTAGTCTATCGGGTGGTGAATTATTTGAAAGAATTACAGCAGAAGGATATCAAATGTCCGAAGCTGAAGTGATCAATTATATGAGACAAATCTGTGAAGCAGTGAAACACATGCATGAGAGAAACATCATTCACTTAGGTAAAATACAATGATCAATTCTATGAAGACTAATATGACGGCATCGCGATGAATTCATGTGTTTAAACATTCATGTCGTTTAGATATCAAACCTGAGAATATTATGTGCCAGACAAAGAGCAGTACGAACGTGAAGCTTATAGATTTCGGATTAGCAACTCGTTTAGATCCTAATGAAGTTGTTAAGATCTCGACGGGAACGGCAGAATTCGCTGCCCCGGAAATCGTTGAAAGAGAACCAGTTGGCTTCTACACGGATATGTGGGCTGTTGGTGTCCTTGCATATGTTCTGTGAGAAAACCATATGAAATTTCATGTTCTGTAAATTCCGGTTCACGTACGCTTATAAAGTTTTCATCTCTGTAATTTCAGGCTCAGTGGACTCTCTCCATTTGCTGGTGAGAATGATATCGACACCCTGAAAAACGTTAAAGCTTGTGACTGGGACTTTGATGAAGAAGCATTTACTGGTAATTAATATTCCTAATTTAGCGATGGTCTATGGATTAGTCTCTGGTTGGAAACATTTAAGCATAAATTGAAAGTTTTGGAGATATATTTAATATTTAATATATTTAACTAACATTGTGGATGCTGTTGTATAAATTAGATGTCTCAGACGAAGGCAAGGACTTCATTCGACATCTTCTTATTAAGAACAAGGAGTAAGTTGCAAAAGACGAAGATTAATTAATTAAATACATTTAGTACTTTTAACTGAGCGCATTTGTATTATAAGGAAACGAATGACAGCTCACGAGTGTCTGCAGCATTCATGGTTAACTGGTGATCATTCCGGACGTGTTCAACCTATCGATAACTCCAGATTCTTGGCCCTTCGGGACAAGATTCGTGCCAAATATCCATTCTGGGATGATTGCCTCCTTCCTCTTGGCCACCTTGCCGAATATTCATCTCTCAGAAAACTACAAATTGAGAAATATAGAATACATGATACCTATTGGGGTGAGTTTGTGCTTATGCAGATTTATTATTATTCAAACATTCTTAATCAATTCTCTAATTTTGTATGGGCAGACCGAAGACAAGCAGCTCCGAGATTTGTAATCAAACCTAGAAGTACATTTGCTTTTGAAGGACAAAGTGCGAAATTTACTTGCCGTGTTATTGCTATTGCCGCTCCGACCTTGACATGGTACCACAACAACTCCGAACTCCGCCAGAGTGTCAAGTTCATGAAGAGGTACCAAGGAGATGATTACACATTCGTTATCAATCGAGTAAAATTAGAAGACAGAGGAGAATACATTATTCGAGCCGAAAACCATTATGGCTACAGAGAAGAAGTCGTGTTCCTAAATGTCCAACGTATGATACATGCAAATCCCTCCTCTTTCACTTACAAAATTAACAAAGGCTAACAAATTTGTGACTTTTTTCAGCTATACCTAAAGAAGTGCCTGCGTACAAACCCGAAGCAGCCCCAGTTCGCCGAAGACAGTTGGAATGGCGTACAAATTGGCAAGAAGAGCGTGACTCTGCTCCCTGCTTTACGTTCCATCTCCGACCTCGTGTGGTTCAGTTCCATCATCCATCTTGCAAACTATTGTGTTGTCTCAAAGGAAAACCTACACCAAGTGTACGTACCTACATAATATAACATTCTCCTCCTCCGATCTCTCAACCTTAGATTGTAATATTTTTTAACTCCTATATTTTAGGTGAAATGGTTCAAGGGGACGAGGGAGCTAAGCCGTAACGACTATACAATGACCCACTCAGACGGAGTTGTAACAATGGAGATTTTGGACTGCAAACCAGAAGACTCCGGAAAATATCGCTGCGTAGCCACCAATCCACTCGGAACTGATGAAACTGTTTGTGTAGTGATTGTAGAAGGTGACCAATGGCATTCTTATACCTAAGCTTTAGGAAGTATCATACTCATTCTTGGGACAATATGTGTTTCAAGTACAAGTATTTAATAGGTTGACCTTGTCATTCAGATTGAAATTCTAGCACAGGTCATTTTATCTTTTAACTGCTGGATAATTACACAGTCTGAGGTCACAAAAAAAATTGCCGTTAACTTGTTATTAATTAGTGACAACCTACAACTTACATATTATAATCAGATCAGGGAACTACACATAACTATGCTTTCAAAAAATCACTCGAAAATACACCTGCGGCCACCTCACTGCTTCAAGCTTACACTATTCATAATTGACCGCTGTACCACGATAGTGTGATGAGTATTATAAATACGATAACGATACGATACCTAATATAAATTCTCATATAAAAAATACGAAACACTGAAAATCATGCTGTCGCACAAATTCCTTTCTGCTACTCTAAGCTCAAATATTTTCTGTTTGCACATTATTTGCATTATCTTCATTTCGTCCTGCTGATCTTTTTTATATAATTTTTTGACATTTCCTTCGCAACAACTTTTTAATCCAAGTCCAAATGTCCTAAATCCATTCGCCGTCACATCCTCGTCTACCTCTTATAGTTTCATCTCGTCTTTTGCCACCGCTTACTCTTTTTACTACGTCACTTTTTGAACTTTTTGTGTGAAGCTGCTGGAAGAACTTAAGCATACCGTACGAAGATTTTTGTAACATTGGGTGTGATCTGTGCTCAATAATTTTGGGTGGCATAGGTTTTTTTGCTTGCTACTTTGTATGTTCGTAAAGTTTACTTTGAGAGGGGATCGGGACTCTAAACTAAGTCTGAGGTATTAGAAGGAGGTGTACATCTTTTGGTATGAAAGAGGCTTTTGTCATGGCTAGAATTAGAGACGATGGTTTTAAACTGGAGGCAGGTCCAGAGGCTAAGATTTCTCTCCTATGAACGTGGATTTCGATAAACGATGAAGAAAGAAGACCTGAATAAGATTAACAAGCTCTGAACCTCAACCGCTGAAAGAAGAAACGGGTCCCTTATTTAGCTTGTAGAATTGTTCCTTTAGCGTTTGAGCAGTCGGTGAAAAAGTTTGTTAAAGACCCTGGGCCGCTTTTAATCATGGGTTCCAGAATTTAAGATCTTAGATGCCGTTAATTAGTTCTAAGGTGTGACTGAAGATGCTGTGTTTAAAATTAAAGCTGAGTGTCGTAGCAAGATGTTCAGCTATTGTTGCTTTCCAAAATTCCATTCGTTATTTGTCGTGTGACCGCGGCCGTTGCCGCTCTAAGTTCCTGGCGCTTCACAGCCCTGCTATTATACTATCAACCTTTCCAAAGTTACACGCTCTACAAATGAAACATTTTAAAAACGTTAGAAAGAACAAAAGATACAACGTAGGGCCATTCAAGGTTTCTTTCTGCAAGAACGTTGATGAGAAAAAGGGTTTAGAGGTGTCGCGACGTAGGCAGTAGGCTTCTCTGATTGACTGTCTTCTGGTATCTTAATTCTCTCGTAGGGACTACAACGACTCCTGAACAGACCAAACTTGCCCATAATTTACTTTATTCTGGAGGTAACTATCTCCTTATTCTTCTTATTTGCTTTATATAAAATTTAAATATTGGACTTACATGATCTAAGACTTTTCTGTGTGCATGGTATTTCCGTATTTCCCTACTTCTTTCTGCACTTTCCCTTCGTATGTTTTGCTTTCTTTTATTTAACATGGAGCGTTAGGTGGAAATTTCCCTTTAGTCATTGAGCCTAGCTAATAGGCAGTAATAGGTGTGAATTTGGATTTCAGAATAGTAGTTTGAGTTTCAATAGGCTAAACACAACTAAGTAAGTCTCATAGGAGTTTTGTGTGAGGACTTAGAAGTCCTAAGTTTCAAAAAATTTAATGTTAGGGCGTTACTCTAAAAAAACGTGTTTATATTTGAATTGAATTGATGATTTGCAGTGATTTGGTTTGAAGTTCATTCAGGTTTCCAAACTATTGTATTCATGATTTGTAAAGTGGAAACTTTTCTATGTAGACCGAAGATACATGCCAGAATCTCACCAGCCCAAAGAGCCAATTAAGACCGTGACGTCAACGCCCAAGCCATCTGCACCAGACACAAAACGATCCTCTGGTGAAACGTATGGAAGTCAGAAGGTACTTTGCATTTTCGGTTCAATTTCATTGTAATCAAAAGTTATATGCTATACTAAACACTTGTAATTGTAATTTAGGCTGCAGCTACCATTGGAATTGCTAGCAGTCCTGCAAATGATATCAAAAGCAAAGCCCCCACGAGAACACCAAAACCGTACGGCATAACCTTAGACACTGGAAGTCCCTCCAGGTCCAGATCAACGACGAAGGAACTTGAATGTACATAATAGAAAAGAAATATAGATGACTCGAGTTGGTTTATTAACTGCAACTTTTTATTTTTATTCTTTTCCCTGCAGTGCCAGCTGAAGATGCCCCAATGTCCATACCTGAGGTTTCTAAGTCCTTACCGGTCAGTTTGTCTGTTAAGGATGGAGAGCCATTAGAAATCACATGTGAATTCAAAGGAGACCCTGAGCCCCAAGTCAGTTGGACAAAGAACGGAGAACTTCTTTCCTCATCTGATGCTGTAGCGTTAAAATATCGAAATCGAATTGCGGCAATGGCCATCCCTGAAGTATTCCCTGAAGATGAGGGAACATACGTCTGCACAGCCGTTAACTCTATGGGGAAAACAGAGACCAAATGTTCTCTGAAAGTTTTGCGTGAGTATTTGTATTAGATTAAAGTTAATTAATGTTGCAGAATAGGTCGCTCATGCTCATGCAACTAAATTCATGAATTTTTAGCTATGGAGGGAGCAGCAGCTGCAAAAGTAAAAGTATCAGGAGACAAACCACCAGTGATTGTACTTCACCTCCAGTCTGCAATAATTAAAGATGGCGAACCCGTGATCCTCACATGTCGTGTCATAGGTATTATAATTTAATCCCATATCATTGTGGTGAAAGTGTGGATGGTTACACATGAAATCCTTTTCTTTAGGAGCTGATAAATTCGATGTTGTTTGGCTGCATAACGATAAGGAAATTAAGCCAAGCAAAGACTTCCAATACGAAACATCGGGAGAAAATCGAATCCTCAAGATCTCCGAGATATTCCCCGAAGATTCTGGAGCTTACACTTGCGAGGCTTTTAATGACGCTGGAGAAACTTTCAGTTCGTGTACTCTAAACGTTGTTGGTAAGTCTTTTGAGGGAAGCGTTAATGGTTTAGTAACCTAAATCTATCGGCTTATTGATAATTAAATTTTTCAGTTCCTACTGAAGAACCAAAGAGTCCATCTTTCAAGACATTCCCACGGTCTGCCACAGTTAAAGAGGGAGAAACTGTCACCTTTAGCTGTGAGGCCGAAAAAGCCCCTCAATCTGGTAAGTGGCTTTATTTTAAATGTCCGTTTCTATAACTTAATTTCAAATGGGTCTGTTAATCTTAATATTGTTACTACAGTGGAATGGTCGAAGGATGGGAAAGCATTAGCAGAATCAGCCAAGATTCACATAAAGGCTCCAGGAAAAACCAAGTTCCAACTAGAAATATCAAACTGTGCAGTAGGCGATGTTGGTCAATATTCAGTCAAGATCCTTGGTAAAAAAGGAGAGGCCATCGCGTCATTTGCAAATAACGTAGTACCACCCGGCACCTCACTCTAAGTTGTTATTGTAAATTAATTAATTCTAGTAAGTTAACAAACCTTAATTTACCAAAGTGTTACTCAGTTGCATATTACTTATATTTACTATTTATAATCAGGGTTGCAGAGATGAAGAATGTTTGTGCTAAGGTGATAGTCAATATGTAAGAAAAGTTATGCAATGTTAAGAAGCACGTTTATACATACAAACTATCGAATAACTTGCTTGATTGAGTGCGTTTCATAAATGGATGAATGTGACAATGTCCTCTTAATGTTTCATCCGAAATTTGTATACATGCTAACAAGACTAAATCTAAGATCGTCAAACTGTTCTCCAGTAATTCAAGTTATATGCAAGTATTTTCGTCCTACTTAGATTTATCTACTCTACTTAGCACTAATACACTGGGAATCACTGCCTTTTCATTAATTATTTACCACCGTTGTTCTCAAATCATCTGCTTGGGTTTATGATATTAAGACTTTAACTATTAGTTTGACAAAACAATGGATGCCTTTTCAATCCTCCCCTGGAGACTAAATATTACGATCGCCTCCCCTACAATTAAAATCACTACGACCTGGACAAAATGGACGCGTCGACGAAAAGAAATATAATTCAGGCCACGTTCATTTGGACACACATGTGAAACCAACTCAGCACGACGACTGCTAAATTCTATTGACACCTAGTGAAAATCAGGAGTTAAACTTATACAAGGCTTGTGTTGTACGAAAAAAATAGTTCTAGCCAATTAGCCGGTATATTGAGTGATTATGTGAAGGCTAGTCATAAGTTAATTAGCGTAAGTTGCACTGATACTTTCTTGAACCGGTCCACTAGCAATATTTAGACAATCAATTATTCTCTGTCTGAAAGGTAAAAAAAGAATTATGTAAAAGAACTACTCTCAGATGTTAGTGTAAGTTGTGTATTAGAAGTCAGAAATAAAATGGTGGTGCTGTTGAGTGCTGTAAAGCAGTTTCAAGAGATCAAACTCGAATTGACAACCCAAATTCAAACTCATAAGAAATGAAGAGGTATAACAAGTAACGGGAGGAATCAAGTTCTGGTGATACTCGTGATTGATATTATTATTTATTATTAATCCGGAGTATAATTCGATGGTAATTACGACTATCATTAACCTTAAATTTGCAACCCTTACTCCCAAATGTGAGAAACACATGAGAATAAATAAATACATTTTAAGTCACCCTTCACACGCCTCAATATCTAATCTTCAAATAACAATTATTTTATCCACCTCATTATCTTCAGCTGCGTTCGCATTCCTTTCCGGCTACCCAGTTTCGTCCTAGCCTGTTTTTTCCTCGTCACTTTTTCCAACGGCACTTTTATGTAACTTGGAAACGGACGGAGAAAATATTTTTATCGGTCGAAGAAATATGGTCGGAGAAATCTGGCCGGGTAAATGTGGTGAAGAAAATTTCCTGGAGAAATTTGGTGAGAAAAAATGGTATAAAATGGTATAAAATGGTGAGGTGTCGAGTGGTTATATTTAAAACAAGGTGATAATGCGTGTGACACGAAAACATATTTATTCATCAATATCAAATCCCTTACGAACAGAATACATGATTTTTACACCATTGTACATATGGTTGATGGCAGCTTTTTAAAACGTACAATAAGGTTACACTTAAAATCTTAATGACGATGCTGATGTATCAAACTAGAAATTGGGGTAAGATTAGTTCTTAGCTACATAAAATAATAATCGTCCGAACATACTGCTGTTTAAAAAAGACCATTCGTAAGAGGGCTCATAAATATTTTTGATTTCTCTACACTTCTAAGTATACTGAAAGTCTGCACAATTTTTTTAGCAATAATTAAGTCTTCATCATCTTCTTCCTCTGTTGCTCGATGAAAGTCACTTCTCTAAGTTAAGGTAAATCACTTTGTTCACTTTCACTTTCTCTAAATATTATTTCTGTCTCTCGAAGCACGACACTTCAATGGCAGCAAAATCTGATGAGTCGCATGTGGAAGGCGAGCCACACGTGATTTAATTACACAATTTACTTTCCCTACACTTTTGGTACATTAAAATTATACAGGGTTTCCTATCAATTAAACAACACAACAAACATACTTGAACAAAAAAGTCTCTTTTCTGCGATTCGGCTTAAATATAAGTTACAGAACAGTAAAATACAAGTCACATTACACTTAAACAAAACAGCATATGTATAAAATAAATCGGCTCCTATGACAGTTTCTATTAGAGAGCGGAGGGCTCTTATGGCGAAGGGGTTAATGATTCCACCACATCGAGTTTACGAGGCTGACAAGACATAGTACGAGTACGGAGGTCAGATGGAAACTCCTCTGACCTTCCCGGCTGGCCCCACTCGTCAACTCTTCATTCTTCACAACTTCATTCTGGTGCTTCTCCAGCTCTTCTGTAAAAAAGAGCAATTCATTTTAGACTACATTCAATTTATTATGATTTTAACTATGCATAGGAAACCCTTACTTTTCTTGGAAGTAGGCTTAACGTTAGGATTCGTGTTATACTGCGTCTTCTTGGGAGGATAGCGCGTTGATGGGGGATAAGCAGGGATAGCAGGTGGGAACTTGGTGGTAGTGGTCGTAGAAGTTGTACTCGTGGATGATGTGTAGACCACAACCGGTCTTCGGGGAGAGGGTGTGGTCACCGCCGTTGAAATTGACGACGTTGTAAATCTGGGAGCTGGTGGCAACGCTGGCGCTGCTGTAGTGCCTAGAATCACATCAAGAACATAAATCAATACAAATTCTTCACAATCTTAACCAAGCATAAAAACACATCCTCATTTCCTCAATCGAAACATTCCTAGCCTCCAAAAGAATGATGAGGTGGAAAGAGATTTTAAATACGCATTTCCATTTGCTAAGAAGAAAGTGATGAGATGAAGGTAGTTGCATAAGTCTGTACTATGAAGCATACAAAATATAGACTATATGGGAATGATAAACATCCACTTATATCATCTCTTTGGTAAGTAATCCATTAGCCAAGATCACTTGGGAATTGACCACGTCATCCTCAACTGAGAAGGTGGAAGGTTTTGTTCCTCATGCGGAGAGACTGTCAATTGAAGTGACAATCCACTTGACATCTCTTTACAGCTATCTACCTTCCCATCTTCCACCAAAAACATAAATCAATACACACGGCTTCTCCTAATAATTTTATCTAGCTTCCCTCCACAAAGAGCTTTCAATTCCATTCTCTCCTTACAACTCCTTCATATCCCTTACATCCATCTCATCATCTTTTCTCAAAGTGTCTACTAGAGCTAAGCAAATATGAAATATTAATCAGTAGGATGAACAAGGTGAGAAACTTACTTCGTGCCGACGACTCTCCAGGATGACAGCACACTTTGAATACAACTTTCATGTTATGTGAGGAGCACCGACCTCCCACACGTCGATGGAGATCATCCCGTGATGACGTCGCTGTTGGAAAGAGAGCAGAAATTAATTATCAACTCCATTAAGTCCGTGTCCAACTTGTAGTAAAAAGTTGGAGAGTTAAAGATTTCACTTACAAATAAAGTAATAATCCTGACCAGGGCGGAATTCCAAACCGCCTGGTTGGGGCGTGAAACTTCGAAATGTTATGGTAAAGTACATCAGTTTATGAGGTTTATCACAAACGGCTATAATTCGGGGGTTCGGATTTGTTATTCTGCATGTGTCATACTCCTCCTTCGACACCTGTCAATCAACAAAAAAGACACAAATTATTAAAACTCATTAATCATCCCAACATTGCCAACGAAAAATCAAAAAGGAAATCTCCCTCTAGACACTGAACCCTCAGAAGCTGTCAGTTTCCCCAGATTCTCACGACCAGAGTTTCTAAAAATGTGTACACTTCTCTACAGTTTGTCATACATTGGGAAATGAGGGGTTTGAACATATCAAGATGGAAGGATAAATAAAAAACCATCCCGACTTCTTTTATGACATTTTCCCTTTCTTAGACGTTTCTTATATCATCACACAAAAGATTCCTACCGCTTCCTGGAGAACTTGAAGCTTAATTCTGCATATCGCTTAGTATATAACCATTTAGTACATGGAGCATTATGATGTACCATGTAGATTTCCTTTTAAAAGGAATTCGTGATCTTTACACGATTTCACGTCCCTTTCACATAAAAATGTTCTCTTTTTAAACAAATCTCTCTGCTCCTCTCTCTCCCTAGCAGAAATGGATAAGATATCATAGACTTGAGTTGGTTGTATGGATTATATAAAACACATGGAAACATTTATTGTTAAAAAGATGTGGAAAAAGAAGATGAAAGAATCCAGTTGTGTTACAAGAAGTTAGATTGATCTTTCTCCACTCATCATTTGTCATCTCCTCCTCGTTTGACATGTCAACCAACGAGGATAACATTGCTACTTTTTCCCTATGAACAAATAAATACTTTCTTCTGCATATGCTCAACTCATCCCCTCTACATAAATCTTGACTCCCTTTAAAAAAAAGAGTAAACTTCTTTGTCAATTCTCAAATAGACATCAACTTTTCTGATACATTAAACTATGTTTGAAAAAATTCTTTGGATTGTAGACGGGAAATTTCCCCGAGTCGAGTACAAGAGCGGATTACTAAATTCAAAGGATGCCATCAACAGCAAACGATACGAGATTCCGTATTCGCAAGTTATTTCGATTTCCAAACGCATTCTGCCAATTCTTCCCACTTCTTGCCGCACTAGTGAGGGACTTCTTTGGGACTTATTGAGATTAGAAATGAAAAGGAAGAATCTGCTAAAAACTTGAAGACATATTGTTCAAAAGCCGCGCTCAGTAGACAATCTCAGCTTGAACTTTGATGCTTGGGCAAGAAGAATGAACATTTCGTATTTTAAAATGAAATCTTAGTAAGACCCCTTCTGAGTGACTGGAGCGATGGGTCGGAAGTGTAAAGAGCCCTGAAACTAAATGAGAAGACGCTCATTAAAAAACAAAGTTAATTTGTTCCAGTTCACTGGACTCCCTTGGCTGAAAGCTAAGAGTTGGAGTGTGGAGAGTAGAACACATCTTTACCATTCCAATTTAAACGAACCATTTCCAACGTTCTCAGACGATGGAAAAGGGGGAAATATCTTGGAGTTTTTATGCTCATTACACGAGGATTTTTTGGGGAGCTTTCAACAACAACTGCGACATCTTTGACATCTTGGCCCTTCCCTTTAAACTAATTACTAATTACCTTTGACTTTGGACACCTTACCCTATGGAGCAAATCGGAGCCGGGCTACAAAGCTAATTTTCTCCATCAGAGGCATCAGATCAACTCTCCTCTCTTTTCCGGCCTTGATGCTAATATTCAACAAATCCTTACTGCACAAGCTGGCATACGGAATTAGCAATATGAAAGAGCAGAGAGACTCATGAACAAACAAATAGTAATTAAAAAGAGCAGTCTTTCCACTCAAACTCACAAAGGGCAATCAGTTTCTCACTTTAAACGAGTTTACTAATGACATCTCAATCACTTTGGCCTAATTATTGCAAAAAATATTCTCAGAATCTTTCAATCATACATTTCCCCAAACTCGGATATTGCTCAACAAGTTTTTGGAGAAACATTGCCAATACTTATTCATTAATCCACAGCAGTCACAGCACCTAAATTATTGCACCATTGTTTGCCCCAATGTTATTTCCCGAAGCCTTGATGTGTCAGTGGGAAGAAATGAGAAGTATGCGGAGATGGTTTTATAAAAGAAGGTGGAATCTCCCAAAGAATACGAACGCAACTACTTAACTTGCTCCATCTCCCTGTCCATCAACAATCAGAAGCACTTATAAGATCCTGTCCGATGGGAAGATGGGATCCGTGTCTAATTTCCAGATTACTTATAAACATCCATCCCAGCAAAGAGTCCGAAAGGGACAAATGGACTGATGGCCTAAATACTTGAAAAGTTGGGGGACACAGATGACATGACCTCGCCATTACGAGCCATCTCGCCTTCCTTTCTAATTTCCCTTCTCCCATTTCTGCCAAGAAATAAATGTCTGGAGAGGAGAGAGGAGCTCCACAGCCTTTGGAACTCAACTCCTCCTCTTCATAGCTTAAAGGTGACAAAATCCATCTTAGCAACCCCAGAGAGATTGAGAGAGAGAGGTCCAAAGAGGAGATAATCCATCCGTCCATTCTTACTCTCTGAAGTTGCCATTAGGACCAGAGAGAAGTTTCACGACGACCACCTCGACCATCAACTATCCATGAAGTCACTCTCCGGCTAATCTCATAGACCCTTCAATCAGGGACCCCACCTACGACCATCCACACTCCATAGTCCTTAACTTTTGGGAGAAGATCATATGACGCATTGTTATTTACTCCTCCATCCCACTCTTCCACTTCATCTTTGGACCATAAAACTTTTTTCACTCCCCTCTCGGCTCAACACAGCACAAGGCTAGATGGACGGAAGGACCATTTCAATTTTACACGCTTTTCAGCTTTTACACCCCATAATCATTCATATACAAGGGAGATAATATCCTTGCGGCTCTCATCATAAACTCATCAGAGGGATGACAAAAACACTCTGTTTTTCATAACATTTATGATACCGCATAACCAACTGTCCACACTGCTTAATGTGACCCACAACAACCACAACTAACACAAAGTCCAGGACAATGCTATGAATACCAAAAAAGATAAACATTCCTCATATCCGATCATCCAACCTTATTCCAATCTTCACCTAATTTCCACCTTTTCCTAAACTCGGTTATTAGTTATTATTGATAAAGTTCACCCCAAGCAAACTTAGTCTGATGTTGGCCTTTAACGGTTCATATATGATATAAAGGGCAAATTTGAGCCGAGGGAAGTGACTAATTTGTTCAGACCCTCCGTGTAACCCGATCTATCTCACCGGATTTGACTGGTCAGAGAAAACATGGAATTTTTCACCCTCTGTTCTGGTAAAAACCTTTTGTGTTCCTTCATCCACTTGAAGTAAGTAGTAATTTCTACTCAACTCAAGGGCTCCGTCTTCAACTAACACAGACCCGAGTGCCAGAGTGGATAGAAGGGACACACATGTACGTGTAAACTGTAAATGTTATCCCAGATGCAGACATTTGACCCGGCCGACACAGACAGACAAGACAATAGGTCAATAAGAGGATCATCATCCAGGGCTCTCTTTTCTTACTATAAATCCCAAGTTAAAAGAATGGGACTAATAATCCTAATAATCGTAATAATAATAATGGAGAGTTAAATAATAAGTAATAGCTTCGTTTGCCTTTTGAGTACCATTGTAGGTAAGAAGTAGCTGATTGTTGTGTTATCCCTAACAATAGGATTTACAATAATAACAGACCACAAAGAAACTCAAACTGTCTTGAGTTGGAGAGGATTCCGCTTTTCAAAAATCTAGCCCAGCAACACACCACCATCATCATCCAAACAATCCTTTGGCATGCAATCCTTCATCCTCTCCCTTATAGTTTCTGAGACAGGTTGCAGGGTCGTATTCTCAGGATTAGCCTGTACATATGCCCTTCGCCCCCTACGGCCCATACTTTCACATGTCCTTAAAACAAGTCCGCCACTGTGTAGCCAGACAGATTGAGATGACCTGACAATCCCTCTGATGTAATTGTAGGAAAAAAGAGCAAGCCTTTTAATAATGCCAAGGGTCACTTTATTCTTAAGCCTTTGAGAATGCCCTTGAAGGTGCAGTCTTTACTCAAACAATCTTTTATTTACTCCAGTAAAGCCAGCCCTTTTCCGGACCCTTGGTGGCTTGGTGGTGAGAATTGGCCCTTAAATCCGAAATCATAAATAATTGAGAAAAGTATTATTAAACGAACTATCCCTGCTTGCTTCCCCTTCATTACTGTTATTAAAGACTTAAGGCATTATATTTAAGGGCACTGGCAACGGTTTTTGAGGGGAACGGTAGGTTTTTGAAATACTTGAAGGGAAGCGTAGGATATTAGATTAGATGGTGTAGCACGTTTTGCATTTCAATGTATTTCTTATAGAGAGATGAAATAAAAAGAAACGTTGAGCTTGTAAAATATCGCGGAAGATTTTCACGCTAACCTCTTGTCCGTAAAGTAAAGTGTCCGTTGCTGTGAAGATGTGCTTTTCTCTGAGTGAGTAGAGGGGATTTCTAACCCGAAAGTTGAATCTGAATATTATATATAAAAATGATATGAAATCCGCCTTGATCTCTCCAGCGTAAAACTCAAATATATATTTTGAGGCCGTCACTCCCCCAAGCAATTTCATCCAAACGTCAACACTACTTTCAGTGGAATGCCCAAACCTTGTAGTTCTTATGGAATTTTTCGCATGTGAAATTTCATCATAAAACCCTTTCTCTTATCCCACTACTCCCATTTCCTTCCGGTAATCTCGCAAAATTACTCCAGACTTTTCTCCTATAAAGTCACCTTGCAGAACTAAAACGGCTATACCCACATCTGAGCACACACAAGGCTCTCTACTACCAATCCCCCTTGTCTGTCTCCATCCAATTTTCTTCCAACTTTTCATAAATAAATAAACAATACAAGGGATTTCACCATGTCCCTTATTTCCAAAGCCCATGTCCGTTCTCCTATTATCATATATACCTATCCTGAAGATAGAACAATGAGTCGAGGGGATAAATCTACTAGGAACAGCATTTAGCCCTCGAAATGGAACAACATGCGAGAAGAGAGCGAGAGAGAGAGAAGGATTTGGGTTTACATATTTCATGACTATTTAGTCGATGAGTGAAGTCCAAGCAAATATGGAATGACAAGTGACGGCTGGACGGCCAGGTTGCCAGGAGTTATTGGGAGGAAGGGTGTAGAGAGGTCCTAGCGGGTAGCATTATCCCTTTATAGCGGGCATTAGAGAAAGAATTGCGGGGAAAGTTAACTGGACACACAGGAAGGGCGTGCCTTCTCCCGTTTCATCAAAAAACATGAAAGAGAGCAATATTGTCCAATCAACTTCAATTAATTAGTCTCTCCTCCTTTCTTCCCCCCTTTGCTTAGACTTTTAGAGAGAATCTCCGTTCAGTATTTTCCAGGCCCCTATAGATTCAGCCACCTACTTGATAATGCAGAGAGGATTTAATAATATCATCATCATCCCTTACGTGAGACTAGACGAGAGTCAGGAAATAAATTTATAAAAAAATAAGAGCCTCAGAGAGAATAAAGAAAAGGAAGGGAGGGTGGAATGGAGGAAATCAACTCATTCCATTCTACTAAATAATCACAAAAGATGAAAGAGCCCTTTCTCCATAGCAAATTGGAAACATGTGATTAATTAGACACAGGATTTTTTAACCCTCTCGCCCAACCAGGTGGATTCAAGATCAGCTGAAGCAAACCAATAAGCTTATAGTCTATTGGATATTAGTACAAGGACTCAATAGTATTATGTGATGCCAGAGAGAGAGAGGAGCACCTAGGAACCCTTGTAGGGGGTTCCAGGTAAATAAGTAGAAAATGTAAGAGACCTTCTTCTCAAGAGATCAAATAGTGCTCAAGAGTGAAATGAACTGAGCAAATTGTAGATTCTCAAGTCCCTCTTTCCCTTGAAGATTTTTAATCCGAGTTCTACTTGCTGCTACACCCAGGCTTTACATCTCTTACAGCTTTCCGTTCTCCCCGTCAAACTGGGTTTATGAACGTTGATATGATGGGGTGATGGGGCTATTGAATTGAATCTGAAGATTTCTAAATGAAAATCAGTTTCCATATCATCTAATATATGCAACTACACTTTGTCCAACACTCTAAAATAGTAGCTATCTCAGTAGAGCAGGTCTGAGAAGAAGGTATCTTGAGTGATCTCTTGTAATAAAAGCACTACCCCCTGGTAGGTGATACGGAAAGAGATACTAAGGAGCCACCAACCAAGTACGGAGTGAATCTGAGAGCTCATTAGATATTCAAAGTAGTTAGTGACTCCGCACTGAATAAGCCTCCCCAGTAGTAAGTTAAATGAGATTGGAATAAGTCCAAGAACACGGAGGAGGAGATCTGCTGTGAAGCTTTAAGTTATGAGAGAAGTCCAAAAGCCTGGGTTGAGTCTTGATGTGTAAAAGGTAAAGTCCAAGCCACGTTTATGGATCACTAGGAGGAAGTGGCAATATTTTTAGTTTTATGATCTTGATATTCCTGCAAGAACAGGAGCAAGGAGGACCAGGAGGATGGACGTCCATCCATTTAGAAAATATTTTCATGGCCAATGTTCAATGTCCTCCTTTTGTGTGACATGGACAGATCTCGACTCGAGAATCGAGACCAGGTAGTAGACATATAAAGCTACTATACACACAGAGAGCCCTGTGTACTTGACTAGTAGTGGGAGGTAGTCCGCTGAACTGGATTTACAACAGGGACAATAATCATAAAATCCGGAGGTCCATAAGGATCATTTAACACTCCACTGGTCATCTCTGACTTTTTTCTTTACAATCCTCGCTCCCGTCTTCTATATGTCCTCTTAGGCAATAGGCCTCCCACTCTCAGCCCTTAGCTTCTCCACTCTTAAGAATCATCCTTTTTAAAAGGTCAATAAAATCCAGAGGTCAATAAAACCTTGCTTGAATTATATTAGTACATATATAGGATATAATATATCATGATAGCTGAGTTGTGTACACACAATTTCTAGATGCGTACACTTCATCATAAAGTCTGTGGAAGAACTTTTCTCATCCTAAAGAAAGCCTGACTCCGCGGCTAATAATAATAATAATAATAATAATATATTTATACTTGATGATAATAATTCTCTCTTGGAGCCCCAAGTACTATTTGTTTTTTTAAACCATCCTAGCATTGAGCATAGCCCATTATTGAGAAAGGAGGTATGTTGATGGAGATTACATAGGGTAAGTGCCTAATCGACGGGGCATAACGTGGGATTTATTACAAGGATGGGTGGGTGGGGCAGTTCAGGCGACCGTGTCACTGATGAGCCAATTGTTCACAGGGATTAGTCACTTGTCATAAATCGTTAGTCACCCATTCAGTCAGATATTTCTTGGAGGAGTGGAGCAGTCCTCTGTCCAATATGTTTTAGAGGAATCATTGAGGGAGGATGAGTGAGCAAGTCTACATGTAATCGGAGTGTATGGCCGAGGCTAATAATATTTTAATAACATTATGTCCCAGGCCAGAGGAGGATGAGATAGGAATTATTAATAATAATCCCAAAACCATTCATCATAAATGGATGATATTATTATTATTATTATGCAATGTGAGTAACAACATGAGGAGATGGGTTTTCTTTCCTGGACTCTCTTAACTACTTGATTTGATAATGGACTCAATCTGCTTTGTATGGATGGGAACCCCTCCCCCTCGGATAGACTTGTACAAAATCCAATCCTCTGGTGGGGTAATCAGTGAGCAAACATATAGTCGGTGACCACCATTTATCAGTGTCAACCTTATTGACACTCTCTCATCTCATCTGCCCTCCCATTCTTCCTGATGGATGCATCCAAGTGCGGAGAAGAGATGCATTCCATCAAAATCAAAATGTGGAAATAAGAGAGACATGCTGTCTCACAAAGTCAGGTCCTCCTTGTCCGAGATACCCTCTCGGCTTATTACATCCTATACAGAGTATTCATAGACCTAACACCGCACCGACTCCCTAAAACTAACTCCATCCGCTAAACTAACTGAATTGACAATTAGTTTGTTCAGTTGTCTTGTGTAAGTAAGCTAATTAAACGCAAATTGGACCAAGTCCCATTACTATTTATCTTGCGGAGCATCTGCAAAACCCACTCTGCCTAGCCCTCATCGTCGAGAGGATCCGAGTTTCAGAGCCGGTCTATATCCATATTATGTCCGGATCCAACTACTATCAGCATCAGCTACATAACCGTGAATCCCTCTGTGTCTCTAATAGACAAGTTGACTAAATATTATTGCAATTTTCACCGTCCCATACTACTGAAAACAGACGGGGATTATAGAATGAACAAATCCTATAATTTCCCAAAATACTGGGAGCAATACGATCTATTAAGTCCAAAGTGCATGGGTACATAATATTAACCACCCAAATCTGACCAAAACCAGCTGCCGTCTCACATTCAATTTCTTACGAATGTCTCCAACCCTACAACAGAATAATAGAATACCACACACTACACACCTTCAGCTATTCAATTCAAACTAGATAGTTATTACTCAGGACTGAGATTTCCTAGGATGATAGAGAACAGAGCTCATGTTTTCACCAGATTACAAAATTACCGATGCACCAATGTTCTCAGAGATTGAAGAACTTAAAAACGACTCACATTTTCCCCTCTCTCCACCATCCAGATAAATAAATCTATTATAGACTCCATAATCATATGAAACAAGGAAGAAAGCCCCAGAGAGTTGAACAAGGATGCCTAAAAAAATATGATCAACTTGTCTAATTTTGCTAAAAGACAGTTCTAGTTCATCTCAGTCCATTCCATCGAAACGTTTTTAGTGGCTTCTTCCTCTTCAATTCTCAATCTCATCCCTCAATCTATCTTCCGTCTAAGAGATTGGGAAAATGGATGGAAAATAGATTGAAAACTCTCAAGAACGGTCTTCAAATCGAGCGTTACATATTCTCAGGATATTGAAAACTATTCAACTCTTTCCCTCCTCTGCTTTCACATTGTCATGATATGGCATCAATAAACTGCTGGAATTTCATATCTCTCTCTCCCTTGGATGTTCTAAAGGTAATAGCAGACCGTGACAGTGGGAGAGACATGTGATATCCCTTCATCTTTAATTATTGAACAGATAAGGTGACCAGAACTTGTTCTGTACTCAGAGGATGGATCTCAGCTCTTCTATTTCACTCCAATTCCAACTTCAAACTATTCAGCAGTATCACGGCTGGAAAGCCAAGAGAAGATATTACCCATAATAAGTTTGATACGTTCCGAGAAATTGAAACTTAAGCTGGTTACGTCCGTAACTTTAGTTCCTCGACTAATTAATACCAAGAAAATTAGATGGAAGACCTGCCGGTTGCACCTCATCATTCCTCGTTTCAACCCGTCCCATACAATAGTTGATAGATACTAGGCTATTAGGGACTCTTATGGAGTTTCCCTTGTATTTAATATTTAATATGATATTAGATTGGGAGTAATCATCATCACAACAAAGGAGAGATGTGTTGGAGTTATTTGACAGGGAAAGCCTCATTTCTCATTCAACTCGCATATTCTATTATATTGTTATATCATAGAATCAAAAAGGGTCCGAGTGGGCAGAGTTGGTCTTGTGAGCCTATAGTATCATGCACTCCCATTCATCCTTCTCATCATCATCATCCCACAGCTTTCCAATAGACCCGTTGCAAAAATATTCATTCCAAGCGCAAAGTAAACCATCGCCCTTCTTCGAGTGAATGGAAAGCGAGAGAGAATGGGGAATTATTTATTGGTGTAAAAGAGGGCTTAAAAACTCTCGGATGCTAAATCTCCTTAATCCATCCCAGGGACTAATTAGGGAATAAAATCAAACTCTAAATTACATTAGCATTGACATTAATCACCTTGCATACTTTTAATAACTCGCTGAACTCGGAGGGAATTAAACCACACCCATGACCACCACCACCACCGACCCTACAATCATCCTGCACTATGTGGACTGTACTTGGTGCAAGTCTATAAATATTCATGCTCCAACCAAGACAATGACTTAAAGGGGTTGAGAGTTAAACGTGTATTGGATGCGTATGATGACGACCAAGGATCTCTTTCTCATTTATCCCGTTGACAATAATAATTGCTTTAATCAGAAACACAGAGGACCCTCTACCATGACAGCTGACTGTTAATTTATGACATTTCCAAATTGGCAAAACTGTCAACTCACTCAGGGGAGAGAGAGATGGCTATATAAAGTTATAATGCTATAATAGCGTGGGAGTGGTGGTGGATATTTATTTACGTAGTATATTCCTCCATTTATTTAAAACTTCTCTTTGACAATTGAAGCAGGAAAAGTGTGTATCCATTCCACAGAGAGGAAACCAACAGATTTCAAAACTCTGCCAAAGTTGGTGAAAAATATGTTGAAATAGAAACATGATCAAAAGACGAGAATACAAAAGACTGGAAAGAGATGAATTCATTCCACTCAAACAAGCCCTTTGTTCAGAATATTATTTATTATTCCTTTCGATATCAACGCAAACTATTTAGTTATAAATAAATCTCCCTTTCCACATCCTCCAGAGATAACTCTTAAAACTCACCTCTCCATCCTCATTCAATACTAAAAATACTAATATACCAAGAAGCCCCTCAAAAATCGGGACAATGATGACAGAGAAAAGCCAAAACCGGGTAGACAAATTAGAACAGATTTACAAACTGAACCTTTGAAGCTTTCCCTACCCGATTCACATGCCTTCCCATCAACTCAGCCTGGACACGAGAGAAAAGTCCAAAAGGTTTGAATTAAATCCAAACTGGACAATAGCCGAGCTCTCCTGTCCCGTTGTCCTCTGGAGGAATAGGAATATATACACACGGGGGGTTAAATTACCATCATATGCTAGGAGATAATGATATTGATGGTGGTTTTGATATTACTTTGCATCGAGATAGCCATTAGGAACAATAGGAATCCCTGGTTTTTGGCCAAAATAAAGGAATAATGGCCCCAGTCAGAGACAGCCTCCGTCTCCTTCCCACCAGTAACTTCCTCCAGCAACTCCGGTTATAACTACATTTAAACTTTATGAGCTATGATAATAAAATATGCGAATGGGACATGCAGAATTGGACCGTGAGGATGTCATTCAATCCCAGCTTGAAGGACAATAACAATTTGCTCCAAATCTTTTCAAGATGATTTGAATAGTAGGACTTTGAACATTGAAATATTACTCTGGTCAGTATCTGTACACTGGACACCCCGTGTTATCATCCTCCCCATTCTTGACAACCCATCATCACAAGCCATCAAATTTCTTTGGGAACAACGGGAACAAATATGGAATTTCATCATCCAAGTTCCCCCTACTATGAATTCATATTCAAACAGGACAAAGAATAGCTGATTAGTGATTGGATCCTCGAGTTTAATATTATGCAAGTGTCCATCAGTCAAAGGAGGAATGAGATATACAAATTCGGAAATCAGACAAAGACAACCTTTTTAAAAACGGTAGGGAAACTCTCATATTATTTTCTAACATTGGTGAAATGACTGAAATGAGCATCAGTAGGGGTGGTTCACATATCAGATGGAGATGGGGAAAAAATTGTGAAAGTTGAAGAGAATTTTATTGAGTTGACAACAAGGATATGACACACTCATCTCGTCAAGGGATCCCGTCACTCTCAAATGGATCCATTTTCTCTTTGACGTCGACAACAACAACGTTTTTCCCTACCCGGTTCCAGGCCTACCTTTAATAATGCCAGCAACAAAACTCCCGAATCATCATGATCGATAATCGCAGGCAGGCTGGAGAATCATATAGCAGCCTCTAAACATGGAATGAAATGGCACATTCCAAGCTAAAATGCACCAAGCTCTTTCTTAGGAGAGCAGGAGTAACTAAGTAGTAACGGAGGGGATGGTTCACTCCTTGACAATCGACATTCAAAATCGAGATAGCAGATCGACATAAGGGTGAATCAGAATGACTAGTACCTTCTCACTCGTACAAGATAGTACTACACTACACCGATACCGTCAACCGTACAATTCCATAATAATAAAGCACTAAGAGGGGTTCTTCATGGAAACCTTCAGTAATAGAAGACGGAATCCACGTTTCTTCTCCCGGTATATTTTTACTCCAAAGATCATTATTCGGAGGAGGGTCGATAGATACACACAGATTCTACAATACCCGTCTTCCTTACCCTCTTAAATAGGTGGGTATTTATTCTCCAATAATGCAACCCCAAAAAGGGAGAAGATTGAGTGACTGACTCAAGTGAATAGAAGCCCTGGTGGCCAGGATGCCGAGGTTTGTATTATAAGGACCAAATGCCCGGACTCGGTCCTATAGTTAGCAGTCCCACCGAGTCACACGGGCTTCCAGTGTCAACCCAATCCATCTCCCTCTTCTCACCCTTTTCAACAAGATGAGACCCATTCTTGTAGGACTTGGGTGTACACATATTTTTTTTGCATATGGCTTTCTCATTCAGATGATAATAAAACTGGTTCGGAGCTTTTGGCTATTCTAATGAATCCAAACTGTTTCTCGAGGATTAATAATAGTGCGGAAGGGATGCTGTTGTTGAGGGGTCTCTCTGTGTTCAGCTTACAGCTCCTCTTTAAAAAAAGGAAACTTATGTCAACTCATTCATTCTCCTCCTCGTTAACAATCACATCGGCGGAGAAAATGTTGACATTTTTATTAGCAAATGTATAAATGGGCAGAGGCTGTATTTATCTGAGGATGAGAGAAAAATGCCGGGGACGAGATCACCCTACCATATCCTGTGTGTCTCTCTCTCTATTCGAATTGTATTCCATAGCATATTCCAATCCCCCTCTTCTACCAGTTTCAAATGATTCGACGGTAGGAATGAAAGGAAACCCTGGACCACTTGAAAGAACCTTTTGGAGTAAAAAGTGATCAATAATTGGTAAATGCAGGGGCACGTAATCTCTCTTAACTCACAGGGACAATCACTGCCAGAAGCAGGCCTCTCGAAATTATATATTTTTCTCTTATTTTTTTTTGATACAACAGATAAAGATACTCGACCCAAAATTAGAGTGAAAACAAACTGAGTAAAAAATTATTCAATCCTCCGAGTCCAACTTGGAATTAAACGGATTAGAAATGAGAAAATAATTCAATTATATTCAGTTATACTGGGGGACAAAGGCTAGGAGACAGCTTCCTATGCATCGAATAGAGTGGATACGCTACAGGAACTCCCACTAACTCTCGTATATCGTATGAGACGAGACTAGGACACCCGAAAACGCTCAGATACCCTCCGGACAGACGGATGGAAAGTCCCGGGTGGAATAAAACACAAATAAAAAGCAGGGAAAAAAACGAGAGACGGAGAGTATTTTATTTTAGGGTCACCAACTGGATTCATTCATCATTCAATTTTATCCGCTCCCCATTTTCTACTACCAACATTACAAGTTAGTATTATTTTCAGTTTCTCCAGACCCTGCTAGACCTGCCACTGACTTGCCACAATGGCTTTCATCAAATTATTATACGCTTTCCAAATGACTTTTTTCTCCGTTTGAGACCACGGAGTATACAAAATCCTTTCCTCCGACGGCAACACGGGTGCTTACACAGGTAAGCTGTAAGCGTCACTCTATGAGAGTTGGGAATATTTTTTTGTACTTTGGAAATGCAAATCTATATCATAGAAATGGTGAATGGAATGGAGTCAACTAAATCAAAGTTATTGGATGTCCTTGTGGGTGTCACTTCCTTTAGAAAGGAAAATAAGGAAATACAGATTAGCGTTATTTATGGCTCTTAGGAGAAACTGGACACCCCAAAGGATTCTATGCTCTCAAGTATATATATTATTCTCATAACATCGTATTTTATATGGAAACAATTTCCTGGTAGTGCGTTTCTCCACAGAGCTAGAACGATATGGAAACACAATACTTGAGACTATTAGGTGATATTGAATTGATTCTGGCCCAAACTGCCAACGAGACTAACTAGAGAAAGGATAAAAAAGTGGAGTGAGGATGGTGATGACAGCAGAAAAAGATGAACAAAATCAGATATCATAATTCTATGTCATTTTTTTTAAAATCAAGGGAACGTTTTTTTGATAGAGATTGTGAAATGCTTGCGTACATACGGGTTTTCGTATCACACTTCAACATCAAATCAAACCTCTTCTATGAAGGTCAAAGCTCAAATCAAATCCTTCTTCCATTAATAGTCCATTTCTCAATCAAATCAATCATAATCTAAAAGTAAAAGGCAAGAAGTACATGTCCATTTTGTCACTTGACACTTTCAGAGCTAATCCAAACCCCAATAATCCCTTCACCCTTTGGCTCACCATGGTTAGTTTTATTCCATATATCCCATTAGTATCCCTAATAGAGAATTCAGATGTATGGGTGTGGCTTGGTCCAGTCCGTCCAGTTCTAGTTTCTCTTAGAAAGCATAATATTCATACTCCATGCCATGACGATTCTGTGGCTCCTAGACTTTTAAACAAGTGACAGGACTTGTACATATCTTCTTCCCCAGATCACAGGGGTAATATTAGTAATTAAAGAATTGCGAAACATACTAAGAATTTAAAACTGTCTATTAAAAGTAGACTCACTGAAGAATTAAACATGTTCAATTAACATAAAACTGCTTTGTTACATATTCTATGCGGTTGACCATCTCATCTCATCACCCTCTTCTTGCTGTTACTGTTCATAACACGAGGAGAAAGTCAACAACGGTGGTCAGCAAATGTCAAAGTACAAAAGAGGCTTAAGCGATAGCTGATAAACAGACATGGAGCCCATAAATAAAGATGAGCGATCCCTCGAGGATATTTAAACTGGTGGATTTAAAAAAAGAAGGATTGACAAGCTGGAAATGGAATCAAAGGACACTTTTGGGTTTCTGGTGGAAGGAAGGCCCCCTCCTGGGACGTCAAGATGACAATAGGAGTGTCACCAAAACGAGTATAGGAATCAAAGGGAAGTGGAAATGGTAGTAAGGAAGGGAATAATAATGAACTTTACAAGTGAATGATACCTAGACTCTCTTATACAACCCCCCCTACCCAGCAGTACTTCCTACGAGCTGAAAGTGTGTGAGTGCGTGTGTGTGTATGCATGTGATGGGGGATTCATGAAATGAGCCAGAAATAATCTGCCTCTTCTTACATCATTTAAGTAGATGTTGGTGCATAAAAATCTCCCTTTTTAAACCTTAAAAATAAAACTTATTCTCTATTCAGACTATTCGGAGACATAGAATCCATACGGGTGTTGGAGCTCAAATCCCATTGTTGTTTCCAAGGAGGAGGGTAACTGACGAGGAACACGGAGACGGGCCGAGTTAACTTAGTTGCTGACTGAGTACATCACATCTCATGATATATAAGAGCAGAGTAGATGTCTGTACATGGGAGTGAAAGTGAGAACGTCGAATGGAAGCCGGATTCGGGGAAGCGGAAGAAAACCCATCATTTGCATAAGGAAACACTTTATTTTTCAACTATTTTTCCCCTACTCTACTCCACCAAAACTTACGCATTAGTTACACCGACACCACCAAGACCAAGAACAAGACCGACACTCTCTTATACCACATAGAAAGAGAGAGAGCAGAAAAAATCATCATCCATCCTCCTCTTCCTATACAGAGTTGAAGAAATCGCACAACTTCACTCAACTCTAGTGCAAATCTCATCTCTCTCAGTAAATATCAGAATCATCACAGACCTACAGTTCTACACATTCTACACTCTACCAAGCACCTTAAACACCCAAGCCTGTCCTTTGGAAACTTAAGAGGACACTCCAGTTAGATCAAGTTAGTCCCCTTGTAAATAAACTCTTATGAATGAGGGACACCCACCAGGCCAAGCCAGACCCGCTTTCCTTCTCAGTCTATACTGTCGCCTAGGGTTTTTTAACTTCAAAAAAACATTATACACACACACCTATATAGTAGCGGTAGACATAGAACTCATGGATTACCCACTGGAAACTTTCCCCTTTGAAATGGAGAAGACAAACGGCAAGATCATGGAATTGACGGCTTTCCCTTTACTTTTCCTAGCATATTTTTCTCCTTTCTCAGGGAAACGTACATTTAGTCACAGAGAGAGAGAGAGAGTTACACTTGCAGGACGGATCTATCGGAAATTTAGTACACACATTTAGCTCGATGTTCAGCACTTCCCTTTTCTTTCAAGTTATAGAGATGCTCTGGTATAGAGAATGTGTAGCGTGAGAATGTGAGAGAGTATGAGGTGATTCCTCGTCTCTGAAGAAGACTCTGTAACTCATCTTATACTCTTGTTCTCCCTCAGTGACTACATTCTTCCTACAATCTTCTATCCTAATATTTCATTTCTACAATCCACACCCGTCCCAAACACTTACTTGCATCGAATCTACTTCTCCACTATTAACTCAAATATTCATACAATCCTCTCATCATCCGGACAAATCTTTTAGTTTCTTTTCCAGGCCGGAGGAAATAACCCAAAACCCCACCTTTAGCTATTTCTCGTACAAAAGACTTTTTGAGTGCACAGGGCTTGCATGGACTTTTCACAATAAGAATTGATTTTGATTTGATAAAGAGAGAGGAAAAATCAATGGGTGGATTATTTGATAGATATTTCTTGTTTTGTATGAACTATGAGTATGAGTAGTAAAAGTATTGAGAATTGAGGAGATTTGCCGTATAGATTTTTTAACAATTTCCTTAGAAAGAATAGGATAACCAGTTTTTGGAAACTGTAATATTCTAGCCCTGGATTGATAATGGGAAAAAAGAGTAATGAAATATTTTGGTGATGGCCAAGTAACTGGAGGCATTATCCTTCATCAGTTGGTAAAAAATGCTCTTTCGCCCTCGAATATGAAGAAGAGGCAGAGAGAGGAGAAGAAGTCTGAAACAACAATGAACAATGATTGTCCAGACTGTCTTTAGGAAAAAAAGTTGGAGAAGGAACTCTAATAAAGCGTCTAAACTTTTAGTCTATCTCTGCAAGTTAGTTATAATTTGTAACTAAGGCAAGCAGTGCGGATAAGTAGAGATTGTGTTACACGGAATAATAATATTACAGCTAGGACGATGCGCTTGTCGGAAACAAGAGTCAGGGTTAATTACAATTTGTTCGTAGTGGCCATCCTCCGTTTTTTCTCAAGCCCCTCTTTGTCCTCTTTTTTACTTTGAATTTTTGAATATTAATCAGTTGTAAAAAATTCAAGAATAAAGACAAGCCAATCAACAGTTGCGTGTAATGTAATATAATTTTATCCCTCGAGCAACGCACACACTCTTCGGCCCAAATGTATTTAAAAAAACATAGGCCTTATCTGTCCTACATTCTTCCTACAACCTATCCATCCTGGTGCTCCTTATATAAATGCACGCAGGTAGACTATATATATATGAACATGATATC
The DNA here is from genome assembly GCA_034694785.1 of Agrenia bidenticulata. Classification (NCBI taxonomy): domain Eukaryota; kingdom Metazoa; phylum Arthropoda; class Collembola; order Entomobryomorpha; family Isotomidae; genus Agrenia; species Agrenia bidenticulata. The sequence continues at coordinate 235,041 of JAQFYM010000005.1, read as the reverse complement.
ATGGGCTTGGTAACATGTCCAGTCCTTTTAAGCTTCAACACAAGCCAGCCCAGTCAGTGTCAGCTTTAATTCATCCAAATCAAAACCTCCGAGGGCATAATCAAGGCGAGGAGATCAAGACAGGAAATGGCTTTGTACTTCTCTACTCATGGATTACAATTACAAATTCCATATTACTAATGCACAAGTGAGTGCTACTTGGTTCAGACCCTTCACTGAAGCTTTCCCAAGGAATTTCGATGAAAATCGGCCCTAAATTACAATTTCTAAGGGAGAAAGGACCCCAAGAAACTGGAAATGAAGCCAATTTGTGAAAATCCCCTGAAGAATCTGAGAAACCGGGTTGGTCCCACATAAAAAGTAATGGTGTTATCCCACCAATCCATTTATCATCCACGATTTTCTCAAACTAGAGAGAAACCAAACCCCTTGATAATATCCCTATCTACCTTTCCCCACGCTTACTTTTAGAATGTAGCCAACTTTGGGAAACTAGGTAAATTGGTATTGATCCAACATACCCGCACTTTTTTATCCATCAAATTTGCAAGAAAAATATTACCCTTTGAAACCCAAAGTAGTAGTGCAGGGTGAAGGCTTAAGCTATAATAAGCTTACCCTACCTGACCAACGTAGCTCTACATATATTTCCTCTACACACAAGTAGCAAGAACCTGCGAGAGAGTCTTAGAACTTTTCCCACAGCTAAATTTTGTAGGTACACAATCCTGGGTAAACTTCCTTGGCAAGAAAATAACTTGAGATGATTTGCAAATTCATCGTAAATTCGCCAAAGGACATAACGTAATCTACCCGCATTCCCTTTTCAGAACAAATCCCCTCTCCACTGATAACATGCCCGAACCGACACCGCAGCTTAAAAAGGGAAAAAAATCACCCAAGGCTTTCCCTCATTAGGACCAATTGTCCTATTTAAGAACATACGAAGCGACTTTGAGCATGCAGGTCAATTGTCCGCACCGAGTGAGTGAAGAGGGGGCCGGATCCGGGCTACATTACTTCATAAAGGTAATGAAATATCAAACTCAATTATGTAAATTTGAAAGAAGTCAACCGCTGCCATGGCAAGTTTGTTGTACCTTATACAGGCACCTCTAGTTGATTCTAGTTACTTCACGTAGTCAAATATAAATAGCCAACTCCTGGGGCAACAATCAGCTTCCACCTCCTTGTCCGAACTCATGATCATGAACACGGTGAGGGATCTGTGTCTTCTGTACCCTGAGGACTAATTTTTCGAAACACCTTTCTATTTAAAACCACTGCCCGATTACACACCTGGTCATCTCCTTCAGACCAATCACTCATTACCGATTATAAGGGGTCGCAACCGAGAAATTCTTTCAAAAGCTAAAGCACAAGCCATCGTCTGATTCGATGAGCATATTATGCTGAACATCAACAGTTATCTCTCTCTCTCTATAGCCCGTAGGACAAATCCCAACCCAGTGACGATATAATCTATAGGAAATAATGAGTAATGATAAACAGGTATTAGACTTGGTTTGGCCAACATTTACCGGCTAAGGTTCATCTCCTTAAGGATAGCTAGTTGTATGTAGTACATACAATGATAATTACACATATTGGCCAGTTGATAAAATAGCAGAAATGATTGGGCTTGTTGCAACTGACATCAAACCATCAAGTACCTCACATTAAACTCAATCCAAACAAGACCTGGGTGACCCTCGAGCACCAAAACCACACATTAGATTTAGTTTGGAAAGAGAAAAAAATCCACATTATCTATAATTTATAAAACCACTGAAATCGACACCCTGCACTGCACCTTTGTTCCTGCTAGAGGAAGAAACCTTAAGCTTTCTTACCATAATATTATAAGGAATTGTTATATTTTCCCTTGGAAAGAAGAATGCGAAAGAAATTGAAAGAGTCTAGAATGAGGACGCAAGAAGGATGGGGATGAGCTTTGGCTCATAATATGATAATGTTGATGATGGTAATCGACAGAAGAAGGATAACATTTCCCTTATCAAATCTCAAGATCAAGAGCCATTTGAATACATTTGAAATAAAAAGTCAAGTCTCCGTCCAAGAGCCACAAGTCAAGTTGAGGGATTGAGAAGAGAGGTGAAATGCTATCTTGGACAATCTACTTCCATCAATCCATTTCATCCTTCCTATCCTATAAACACTACAACTATTTCTATTCCTACCTTCACGCTCGGATTATATTATAAAAGTACACATCACATTAGCATTTCAACTCTAACTGATTTCTTGTACATTTCTCACTAATCTTATGCCCCTCTCTGTGAAAAGGAGGAAAAAAATTATTTCTCCATTAAATCATTCCACACCTCACAATCAAATGTAATAGATTCTCACAGTGTGTGCATATCTGTTCCCATATTATACACAAATGAGCCACACTGTCTGTCAAAACTGAAGCAAAAAACGAATAAATTTATTGCAAATTACAGTCTCACCACAAATTGCTCAGCCTTAACTCCCAGTAATAATCCCTGGGATGTCAAAAACCTTTTCTGAACTCAAGTCTCATCTCATTGTTGTTGAGTGTGCAAATTATAATTACCCTTTTGCCTATTTGCTCTCTACGTGTGTGTACTAGATACTGGGCTGAATTAGGGAATTTTTAACATGCCACTCTCTACAGGCACATTGTACAATGTGATAAGAGTGCGGTCGACGAGCTCTTGGGATTATTATGAGGGACGTTAAAGAGGGGCAGGATGGACGGGTAAAAAAAGATAAGATAAAAATTATAAAATGGCTCAACCACTTGTTTCTCCTTAATATTTTGAAGGGAGGGGATTAATAAAATTATACGCTTCCAACTGGCTACTTCCAACAACCCGAACAAATGGCACAAGGGACAGCCCTGTTTTATATCACATTATTATTATATATTAGTGCACTCCTTCTAAAACAATAGACAACCACACACATACACACATCAACGTTCCAAATCTACTTGACCCATCTGCTCTTTCCTATCAATCCACTCGATTCACATTTCTTGGATTTCCACAAAATAAATCTCACTATTACTCATTAATATCAAAACTTTAGGAACTTTTGCCGCTCCAAGGGCTTTTCTCCATACCTGGCTCAAGCTAAATCCAACCTCAAAACATCTATTATGACACACAAGGTAAATTGAGGAATGCAATGCAAGTAATTGCCTTTCTATATCTTATGGATTCCGCATAATCATCAGAAGGAAAGAGGTTAAAACTCATCTGCCACTCGCTCCGAGGAGCAAACGCTAATAAACGAATACAGACAACACCCATCGCATCCCATCACATCAAATCATTCATAAACCACTGGAGGAAAATATACAGACTCTTTGAAAAATGTTTACAAAATCTCAAAACTCAAAGGTGATATACCCTTCATCTAATTCTTAGAAGGGAGAGGAAAATCCATCTAAAGTATTTTAATTTTACTCTTCAAAAGAAGGCTACAACTTCCATCCTATCATTATTACCATTAGGATTTTATAATACACATAGAAAAAAAGAATAAGTTCCAAATTAGAAATTTGCCAGGTTATCATAATAACAGAGAAGAATAATGCTGCAGTTGTTCTATTACCATATCGTATATAGCCCTATTGTTAACCCTTTCGGAGGTATTGTTGGTGGTACCCACAAGGAGAGTAAATCATAGGTTTGTGTGCACTTGTATTCCAAATATGGAGAACAATTATAATTCTATTCCTTTCGTCTTCCTTCTTTCCCCTATCTGCCGCTCATCTATTTTCCCATATCCGTGTGCCTCATAAGAGAGCGTTGTAATCCTTATCATCACAAGTGACTTACAAGTCGAGGGCAATGGGACCAAGAGATGTCCGTAACTACATGTCCTACATCCCTTAAGAACAATAAGAAGGTTATTAGCGACCCTTCAGTTAGTCTGCCGGAGAATTGGCCAAAGGAAATTAGCCACATCATCAGTTCACCTGAGGAATCCAAACTTTAACTTATATAGACATAATAATAATCCCATTACACTCACTTGCTCATGTACCTTATTTTATGGCATTTTTCTCCACCACTGATTTCATTCCTCTTTTGAGTTTTTTTACACGGTGGGTTCTATCTATCTTAAAATATAGCTATAAACAACTTCAAAAGGAATCTCTTCTTGTGGTGTGCTGTATGTCAGCTCACAGCAGCCTCCTCAGCCCCTTTTTTATTGTTTGGAGCGGACATTTATGCCCAAGCTATTATTTTTGAAATTCTCATTTAATCTCGCATTTTTAAAACGTTAATTCTCCTTCTTTAGCCAGAGAGATGTTATTAAATTAAAATGTAGAAAGGGAATTTAATATACAGACTAAGCCAGGTGGTTTACTTCATGCATATGCACACTATAGAATATGGACGTAGCAGTGTTGGACATGTCAGCAGGCTTATGTGCGTATTTAAATTAAGAAATAAGATGAGATCCGCCTGCCTTCTCTCTTCTGGATGCTAATTTCCTCATATATATTTGGTAATTCATTTAATTTGACACGTGGAATGATTCATGGCAATCCGTTTTATCAGTAAAGACCAGCCATGCCAGAGTGGCAGTGGCAGTTAGTACTAGCATGACAAACTGCTTGCTTATTCCGATATCCCCTTTCGGATACGTGTGCATATGAAAATCCACCACCAACCACGAACTGTCATGCCACTATATATATGCTAAACTAGTGTCTGCGGACCGGATCCGGGCTTGAAAGTTTCAAAGGTGTTATTATTATTGCTTTCAGATTATAAGCCATCATACTTTCATCCATACGCTCGAGTAGGACACGTCTTAATCTCGTCTCGAGAAAGGGCTAACACTAACGTGTGGCTGCAATAAGGAGGTAATAAACTTATATACTACCAGCACTAATTATAACGGATTGGAGGAGAGCGAGTGTAATCGTAATTGCCCTGACACGCATGCTGTTGGCTTCACCGCTTCTTCTCACAAACTCGTCTGTTGCCAATCCCATGGTCTAGATTGGCTTATTACATGGAAACCAGGGGTATTTAGTCAAGTCACTTCATTTTATGATCCTCAATTACCGACTTGCCATTCCATTTCCCACCGAGAGTGTGACAGATTATCTCAGATCCGCTAAAATTTACTGTTCTCCTAAATGGGAAATAAATTGACTCTCTTTTCTCAAAGTCATACTTGAACGAGTTGTCATAAATACCAAGGCTGTGTACATGTCCACACGGAGGTGGAATAAGTCTCATTCTAATCTTAATTAGTCATTTGTATTCACGTGATTCATCCCCCCCCATTGCACTTACCACTACTACCACTACTACCACTGCTAATTTATTTTATCAAAAATTTAGAGAAACAAACAAGTCTTTTAAATATGAAAAAATCAGAGAGAACTGACCAGCCAGTCCCCATTCCATGAATATTAATTTAAATGTTATCTACATACTCAATAGATAATGTGGCTGAGTATATAAGTAAAATATCTTGATGCCTTGCTTGATGGTTGAGTTGAGACCTTTCCCCGTGTCATAATATAATATGCAGAACAGAGTAATGTAATAACTGATCTCAGTTCATAAAAAATAAAAGCTCGGCTCATCTCATCCTGGTGAATTTACCATTTTGAAATTTACAAAAGCCTCGGGGGTAAAAGAACAAGATTTTCGACCAAAGAGTCCGTCCGTCTACATGTACACACTGTCTGTCTGTGTGTGAGTTTGGCCGTATTGATGCATACACTGCATTACGAGCAGAGAGGTTGCAATAATAATAAAAATGATTTGTGACAAGTAATAATTTTGACATTTGCTTGATTAGAATTCACACAGGGCTAAAGCTAAACCAAGGCAGACCGAGAAGATGCACAGGGCAGATGGACAGGTGCATGTGTGTGTGACGGTATAAATGGCTAATATTATGTTAAAGATATTAGAACGACGTCTCCTCCCGTTTCCTATTAAAATATTTATTCATTCTCCTATTCTCGATGGCCACTTGGAGTTAAGGGAGAAGAAAAAATTAAAATCCATTTTTATTTCTCTATCTCAATTTTATTGCTATTAATACACGTAATTTCATCTCCCTCTCAAGATATGACAATAAAATTGAGCTGACCCCTCCTCTCCAAATCTGTATAAGGTTTCAAATCCCAACGGACCCAGGACGGGTCTCTCTCTCTGTGTATCAAATCATGATATGAAAATGATTAGAGAATATAAGGGTAGGAAGAAGACCATGGATGAAATTGGAGGGTGGGGACGTTTCACATTTAAAATTTTTACCAAAAGGATCATAACACATTTAAATTGTTATCGTCCATTTATACACTCTTTGAGTTTATGAGTTTCAGTGTTGAAGATGAGCATCAAGTGAGCATTCACCTTAGTTACAGTAATAATCATCATCTGTAATCATCATCCTCCTCACATATAATAATTTTTACTAACTCCTCTCATCTCCACCTTTTCCTACAGACTTTTCCAACGTCTCCAACTATCAAGTGTTTAAAGCATTAGCCCAACCTTGTCTCTGTAAGAAGCCTTCAAGTGTCGTACTCCTCGTGAAGAGAAATCCTACTGAAAATGGCAATATTTAGGACCAATTATACGACACTACTTTCGACTAGCAAGAGTAGCAGCGTGGAATGCAATTTTTAACATCCGCTCTATTGGCTCGTCTTCACGTATTATTTGTCTGCCGATCAGGCCAATGAATACTAAAAACTCAAAGTAGGTAAAACTAACTCCTTGTAGGTAGACCTGTCCAGCTGGAAGGTAAAATTGCAACAAGTTACCAAGAGAAATGATAAGTTTAATTTTATAGGAAACTTTTGCCTCTAGCACACGAAAGTGGTTTCTACTCCCTCCTCCCACTAAAAAAATTGGCTAAACTTTCTGTGGTTTCGTTTAACGCTTTAATGCTCCGATGCTTCATCTTTAATAATGAGCCGAGCTTCTGACTTGTATAAATATTTCCCCGAGATATCTGCTCGTGTCTAGAACGAGAGCTTTTGTAGCAAATATGTTCACACTAATTCCTCGGGGGGAAATATCTAGAAACACTTGGGATGTCTTGGAGGGACAAGGCATCAAAATCTACCCGAAAATCTATGAATTCTATACGGATTAAAAAAAATTGATCCGTCACAAACAATTATCGGCAAGAGAACATTGGGCACTGAGTAGGGAATAAATGTCTTTGAGGATTTTCCCCTTATGCAGATGTGTTATTCCCATTGGATTCATGATCATCATAATAAGAAAGAGTATAATATCTATCCACAATAGTCAAGGAGCAAAAGGAGATGAAGGAGTTGATGGGTCAGATAATGGAGAATTGATTGATGAGTTAAATAACTCATAAATTATTACGACCCTGAGAAGATTTTATACACAGTGTAATAAAATAATGTTGAATGTGCTCGGGGGTGTGAGTGAGGTTCGATTATTATTTTTCTGCAAATCCTGTAAATATTATTATTTTATCTTCTCCTTTCATCTCCTCTTCCTCGACTCACCGGCCGAGCACAAAAGACACCAGCCTTCTGCTCCCACTTCAATACAATGAAATATCGTACAATTTACTATTTCAGAATTTGCATGAACACATTCTTATCGGCTACCACACCGGCATAGGAACACCGCGTTGTCCTCGTCTACCTCATCTTCTAATGATGATGCCCTATGGGACTTTACACGAAGGAAGATAAGGGAACCTGCTGCATAATGAATTCAAGACTTTTGAAGCTGATAGCTCGTTTTTTGAACGTAAAAAATTACTTATACAACAAGATGTTGAATGTGTGCGAAAATGAAAACCAGTGCAAAAATCTCCTTCATCAGCAGCACATCAACCTCGGGACTTGATTTATTAGTTGGACAGACAATTACTTAAAAGATTACAATGAGACGGTAGAAGAAGAACACAACTTTGCCATCGGCCTACCTCCATCTCTTTATACCTTCTATCCCAGTTAAGCAGTTCTTCTTCCTTATACTGCAGTGGTAGTGTCTAATCTGTATGTTACACGGGTGATGACCCCGACTATTGTAAATTGACCTCAGACTATATAAGAGCCTTTGGAGCTATTTCCAATTTCCTATAAAGAAACTGTCCCATTGTCTCACACTCAGAGGATTTATAATGTCAACTATTTTTTTTTTGCAGACCATCATCACAACCTGCATCCTCCTCTCTACTTTCACACCTGCTGTCTCCATAAGCTTAATAAAATTCGTCATCAAGGGTGAAACGATGATCAATTCCGATGATGATACGACGCACCTTTGAAAATGAACTACGAGCTCTAAGACCTGCTAGATGCTAATGCTATTAAAAATATACATATCATTTGTTAATTGAGATATGGGCTAGTTAACCAGAGGTTGGAATGCCGACTCGTAAATGGCTTTCCTCTGTCAACTACAAATTCAACATCTCATTGTCGATCCCTTGCAAGTGATTCTCTTGGTGTCCGTTCACACTTGGCATTTCCCTCACCTCTCATCCCTCTACAAAGTTCTGATGAGAAGGCTTATCTCCGTCTATACTAAACCAACTAGTAAAACTGAGCTCTCTGCCCTTATCGCTCTTTTCTCACATTCCACTGATTAAACCTTGTCTCTCTCCAAGTCTCTTCATTGTTAACGAATGAGAGAGACATTAATAGGAGAAGGAGAAGAAGAAAAAACCTATTTGTTGCAGCCAATAAATCTCCCAGGTTTATCACAAAGGGTAAAACCCACTGTCATTTGTATCCAATAAAGCCCTCCATAGGCCAAGCGACAAGAAGGGTGTTGAACCTTGTGCAGGTATCTGTGCATTACATACTTTTATAATTACTCTCTGTAGATGTACAAGGGCTCGGGATGGATTTAAAAGCAGATATTTTGTCCATTACCCAAACCCTTTGTTCTTTATCATGGGATGGGAATGGACAGAGGGATAAAAACTAACTCGTGCCATTAACAATTAGCAATAAACCACACGCAGCTCGTGTTAAGATTATTATTGGATTATCCACAGGGTGATAACACTCTGATGGAATTCATATAAAAGACCTTTTAAGTATGCTAATTGCTTAATATTACATCCTTCTACTCTCAGAGCTCGTAAATTTAATTGCATTCGTAACTGGTATAGGGTGATCATGAAATCATGGGGATGATGATGGGGATGGAGAGTGTGAATGGTGACCGCAGCTTCGGTCACAGACTCATCCTCATTCATCCCAACAGAGAGAGGAAGGCTTGAATCGTATTTTTATAATATTATTACTCACAACTAACACTTTATTTTTACATCCAACTTCCTTATTAACTTTATTCATCCCGTTCTTCAAAAGTTTACTTAAGTAGGTGAGCTGTTGGACGAACTTATTGTCATATTGCAAGATGATGATGGTATGATTTTTTTTGCTACGGACCAAGCAATGCCCAAATATTATTTCCAAGCCCAAGTTCATCCCAGTAAAAAAAATGAACTTGAAACATGTGAATATCAGAGGGGACAAGTGATGAAGGATAATGAGGATGATTTACCAAAAAATGAAGACGATTTTTCATCATGTGGCTTATTAATAAGTCGTGCCAAAAGTGAACTCAAGAAATCACCCTTTCAGCCTGTCTCTCTGTCCATCAAGCATCAAGAAAAACTTCTCAAATGTGAACTTCTTGATGATGATGGCCAAGCTAGGCCAAACCGGCAAAAATATTCCCTTCTCTTAACTACAAACAGCTATACGCATAGAGACAGATCTCCACTCAGCTAATCACAATAATAATAATAATAGCAATAATAACAATGGGTAATAATAATAGTGCTCATATGTAACGCAATAAACCTACTTGGTGCACAAAGCCTCGCCAACGCATCATCGGTCACAGAGAGGAACTGAGAAAAAAACTCCTGTCGCTCAATACCATTTTGAACTTGCAAATATTTGCATAATAGACTTTTAACCATTGCACACACAGCTACAGACTGATATGTGCGCGAGAATCTGATGATGAGAGATGAAGATGATGAAGAACGAGGGGGAAGAGAGGATTTGATTATGAAACGGCATTTCCCGTTGTCCGTTCATAAATACACAATCACCCTCAACACGTATTACCTGTACAATGTAACCCATAAGTCTAATGTCACGGGATTCATTTGCCAAATCCGTGAATGCCTTCTAAACCCGATTGTGAATTAGTCAAGCTCTTCGATGAAGTATTTTGATGATGATGAAGAAGACATGACAACTGCTCAACGGCATCTCATTCTTTGAATAACGGCGACCTATGCAGAATCATGTTCCCTTCCAATAGTCAATAATTATCAGTTCACTAATTTTTACCCGTCGTCATCCCAATGATCCATCCCTCTTTCTAAAACATTGCTAGCCCAACAACTAACCCACATTCTTCAACTGCATAGAACAGGAAAGCTTTTCTCTATTTAGTTTGAAACGTTCAAAACGCCACAACTGTTGAAATAAAAATCATCACATGAAATGCCCAGAAATAATTAATATTAATTGTCCGAAGGGGCAAGGAATGCTAAATCAGTATTTCCTACTTCTTATTTGACAGGGCTGATGTTAATATTTAATTTGAAAACAAGAACCCTCTCACCTACATGAACTGTTATAATATCAATATTACGTGCTTATTATTTATATACCCATATTAGTAATAAATTATAAAACGTTGAGGTCATCAGGGATTGTAAAATTTTATTAGCACGGGAAGATAATTAGGTGAGATAGTGGAAGAGTATGGGGCTCAAAATATTTGATACCTAGTGGGATAGAGTGCAGTGATGTAACAAGCTCTGAAAATAATGATGACTTTAAAGCTCATCATGATCGGAGATTGGTTCTTCAAAACATTGAGGAAGAAGATCCTCAGGTCAGATTCCGCTTTCTTAATGAGCCTCTATTGAGTAAAACAATGGGGCATCTTCGTCAACTTTTTCTAAATCTAGCCCACTCGTCTTATATATATCCAACAATCGAATCCTCGAGAGAGTCAACCATGCTCACTTTGCTATACCATCTTGGAGTTAATAATATAAAAATCTCATCATGATCATGATGGTCGCACTGTAACAAACACCAGCTCAGACACACACACACGTACCTACTAGATATCTACTAGATAGTTTACATCTACTATACCTTGGAATAATAATAATAATAATATTGCAAAGGATAAGACAATAATATTCCCGTTTTTTTTATGCCAAAGCGTGCATGCCCATCATCTTATGAAGTCAAGGAATGAGTAAACCGTAACATGGATAACGCAATCTTCATCTCATTTTCTGATCTTTAAATCGCCACTCCTTGTCATTTTTGCCCCACAGATACAAATACCAAATCTCTTTTCATCATCCATCTCTAGAGACAGAGAGAGAGAGAGAAGGGCTATGTTATTATTGATTTCATAATTTCATTAAATATTTCTTCTTAAAAAAATCACTACGGGTTTTCCTCGTCATTTACGAGTTTCACATTATAAATGAGCCCTCCAAAATACGTGATTAATGCGTTAGAGCAAAAGCTGCTTTTAACCTTCTATCTCGGTTGATTGGTACTATTTTTTAAAGAATTTCTAAGAATCCCCATGCACTCCTAGAAATTAAGGAGGATACTTTGTATAAGTAGATGCATAGCATGTGTACATGTGATCCTGTCTAAAGATAGATTTGAAATTGTGATAAATATTACATACACAACACAAGCCCCTCAAGACAATGAGACGTCGGGCTTGGAAATGGGAAACAACTGGTCTTCTAGAGGAAGATTGCATGCATTTAATTTGAGTCTTTTTTCTATGAGCTTCAGAGAAATAATACAAATCCTCAACTATCAACAATCTGAATATTCAATGGACCTACGGGGCAAATATGTTTAATCCATCCGCTTTGGTCTGTTGGTCAGAATCGGTCACTATATTAACTAGTTCTTATACAATGTTTCTAATGCACATTTACTACATATTCAGACTACCCTCTGGCTGTGCATGCTTTTCCATATTTTGTCTCTACGCTTATTCCCTCTGACTTCCCAAAGAAATGTCGACACACAAATACTTTCTCCAGCTTGAAAAGATTCTGACAATATTATTATGGAAATTAGGACAGCAGTAAACCCCGATTTGGATTTCTTAATGGAAATTACCGTGTCATAACCATAACTTGAGCAATGGTCCAATTTCTCCGCTTAATATTCCATTATCATGAGAAGGTTAGTAAAATACCAAAAAGTCTACTACTCGCTTCTATACTTGGCTTGGCTTTGTAAACGAGACCAAAAATATCCATCGCCTTCTCCTACTTCTCAGGGACAATAAGTAAGTGGATGATATTTTGTTTCGACTTAATACTTATTACCCAATCTCCTTATTAATGACCTTATTAAACCAACAGCAAACAGATTGGAGAAGACTCATTAATTTCTACCGTCTTTACTAACTCTCTCTCTCTTTTTCCCTCTCTCTCCCTCTCTGATACTATTAGTTGGTGGGTGAGAAGAGCTAGGAAACTCATTAAACTTTATCTTAATCCTCCGTCAATCGGAAACTAGTGGGAGTTTTGAGGCATTAAATTAATGGATTAAAACAATAAATATTCAATCTAATAGTCATCTATTAGCAACTCCAGGTTGGAAAATGTCTCGGAAATCCGATGGAGAAAACTTACTCTGCTTATAAGGCTGAAGTTGGAAAAAGCTCAGAACAAACTCCTCTCTGGGATAATAATTTTCTGGCATTTTACACGTAATTCTCAAGGAAAATACTCTCACTACTCCCACTAAGATAATAACCATAGGCACCATCATCAACATCAACTATTCGATCCAATAATGTCCAACACTACACAAGCAAGCCCGTACCACTGCCAAACCAAGGACTCCAGGGGAGTTGACCCATTTGTGTATTAATTGATATTACACGGAAGTCCTAAAACTGCACCACCAAGCCAAGTATTAAGGCAAGTGGGTAGACTGGGGCTGAATTGTAGGGAACCTACTGAGAGCCCATGCTATGAATTCCATGTTCTTCCTTGGATATCAAAAGGAGATCGATAGACGAGAAATGTGAAACCCTGCTCAATCAATTCAATTAATAAGTAATTTTATTTCGGTCTTCAGACAAAGAAGAAAGTTTACGGGTTTATTTCGATTAAGCCCGGAGTGTACAACTGGAATGGAAGGCTCGAGCTCATGAACACCACACTGATGTATGTCTCCCAATACATCTGATTAAACTCCCTTATTTATTAAATGGCTTCTTCCTCGTTATTTTATCCAGCTTTTAGCACTAATTATAATCTTACTGAAATCCACCCCTGTTTTCGGCTAGAGTCACCCAACAGAAAAAGTAATTATAGTAAAATTAACGTCCATATATGAAATAATACCATCTCTATCGCCCTCTCCCTGGAATCCACACCTTGTGACATTTGCGACACATGAGGATTGGCTCGAGTCCTAGTTAACTAGCAGTTAGGACTACACACGAGGCTTGTATGTTTTATTTATGGATATCGTCACTTTAATTCTCCTTTGATCTTTTGATTAGTGCCAGTCTCCCTTGGAAAGTCATCCACGGCCGGAATCCTCCCTTTGATTTAATTGATGCATAGGGCTTTAACTATTCAAAAGTTGCATAAGAGCTTGGATTAACATTAAACTCACTCACAATCAGGTCCGGGTCTCCAGTCGAGGAGTTTCTTTGGGCAAAACCCGAAATTAACTTTTGGCAATGAAATGAGTCAGAAACTTGTGGAGGCTCCCCCAATGGACCATTTTATTTGAATACACCCAGCCTCAGTCCTGCCTTGTGCATTTAAGTCAACTTTGTCACAAAAGGAGATGTCAAACGTGTGTTCTTGTCAGCTAATAAGCTAATCCCATTCCCTCAAGTGTGCGAGGAGATGACATTCTACCTCCTAGCATTGCCTACCTTTCCCCATGGCCGTTGTAGAATATTTTTTCTAAACATTTCAAATCCTTATCCTTTAGTCAATTCTATGTATCCCTGTACGACAGTCTGTAAAACAGAGGCCCTTTACGACTGTGAAATTTTATGGAAATCCTGGAAGACTACTACTTGGTTCCTCCTCAATTCAACCGTTGAGAGGTTCTCAGGTCTTGAAAGTGTCAAAGTCAGTACAGGATAGCAGATCGAGTAGTATGCAGTGCAGTGTTTCCGTGGAAGAGGAGTCAAGAGCCTTTGCCAGAATCCATTTCCTTTCTTTCTTCTTATATATCCAAGTTAATACAACTGGATTATATTAATATACCATTCCACCTCCCGACTTTGTTGGTAATTCATCCATATTGCTCTTTTGAAAGTGGAAAACCAATTATGAAAAACAGTTGGGAAGCTCCCAGCACAAATTCTCCGAGTTCAAAGGATTGAAAAATGTTTAAAAATTTCAAGTACTCTTTACTTGTACAACTTCTAGTAATAACAACATCGGAGAGAGAGGGAGATGCGCCCCAACTCACAAGTCAATCCACACCTTCTATCTACAGATTTTTAAAAGATCGTTTCATTCATTCGCCTTACCTACTTTCCTCATAAATTCAACCCTTTGGACACTAAGTTGGATAAACCGCAGGAGCAGATACGTCTCGAATAGTCTCGATGTAGTAGTGGATGGTTTTAAAGTCCACCGAACATCATATAGGCTCGGAGATGTAATATTTTTTCTCAAGTACAAAGGGGTTACAAAGTAATTGTATTTTTGGTTGAAGAGAGAGAGAGAGAGAGAGGGGCACAACTGGCACAAGTATAGACGCATGCAAAAAGGCCATAAAATATTTATGGAGTATGGTCTCCGAATGAGCTAACTGGGGAAGAAACGTCCAATCGGAAAACCACAATTAACTCTTTCGCTTATATTGTAATTATTTAAATTTCACCTGCCTATGCCTACATGAGGAGGATGATGATGATAATAATGATGGAGGTGCATGGCCACTTAGCTAAACTAAACCGTACACTTTGTGTCTTTAAATACAACAACAAACAGGGACCAATCAGCCACCAGCTTTGTTTTACCTTAACTACTTAATTTGCAGTTTTATCTGAAAATGGACAGGATCCTATTGGGCGTGTGTTCATTCATAAATCACCAATTCCTTCTTTCCTACCTACAAACTCCTTCATACCCATATAGTTAAGCTAATGTCTTTGCTTGGGCTCTACTATTTCAAAAAAGTGAGTCCTTTTCACCAAAATTCCATCAGAAATTGGAAGCAGTCCCTCCCACCTCTGCCCATCTCGTCTATTATAGATGCTAGGACCTTTTCAATATGATGCTCTGCTCCATTATAATTTTGTTGGTGATTATTTTTGCAGCCCTAGATATTACGATATTCCCCTTCTCCTCCTCGAAGACAAACATGAAATAATAAAGTCGACCTCAGATGCCAAAAGAATCTACATAAAAAGAACCCCATGATACAAGTTAGCTCCAGGGGCAGGAGCCTAAATCTAAAATGATGAATAGGACAAAAGACTCAAGTTGACATAAGGAACAGTCCATATATTTTTAATGTTCATCTTTTCCAACGACCCGATAAGCTTTTTACCCTTTTCGTAAATTTCATAGCCCAATAAAACTCACTCCTCGAAACACATGTCATAAAATTGGAGGAGTAGATTACAGGTAGTGGGTCAAGGGTTCTTCCACACTGACTCTTATGCATCCCAGTCACCAGTGCCAGTTTACAATATAGATACTATAGAGAGATATGTGATGAGAAAGGAGAAGCACATAGGGCTTTGAATACGTGGATCCGTATAGAAAAGCTATTACTTCTTTCCGCACAGGTAGGTGTCTTGACTCGTGGAATTTGCTACTGACAGAAAGTGATTTACTTTAGATCTTGAATCGATTAAATAGAACTCGGGCTTGAACTCTCCAAAATCCGTACAAGAAATGAAGATAAAGTCCCGCAACGCCATGTCATGGTGAAATGGAGCCTAGCTATCTTTATAAAAACCTATAGATGATCACAGACTACCACCGGTACGAATCACTAGTTAGCTCAGCCCGGCAGTGTATAGCTGGGGCGGTTGGCGAATTCCTCGTGCATGAACAGAATTCGCCGAGAGTTGCAAAATGAGATTTGGTTCGTGTCCTGGCCTCATGTTTCCCCTGACAAGAACAGCTAACCCAGTCTCAAAATTATGAGACAGTCTACAAGGGTTGAATTCTAATCTGCACAGGAATCTTGGAAGAAAATGCTTCAATGCTGCCCAACTACCTCCGTACTTCTTCTATCTGCATAGCAACATTGGGACGAGGGTCCATGTTGTACACAATATCAACAGCCTTACCTAACTCGGCGTCTCCGAGATAACAAAGTACTTATGAGACGAGAGACCTCTGAAGAAGAGTGTTACTGATATCAAATACCTTGTTGCGAATACGCCATAAAATAAAACACCGGTTTCACCCACCCAAGCCATCAAACCTTCATCTCATAATACACTGATAATGGTCGTAGTTACTGTCAACTAATCTATTCCTTACTCACCAGATCTGAGTGAAACGATTTCTGATTCTGTCCTATAAACACAAACTATCCCCAACTGAGAGAGCCTGTGGATCTATCGATTACGTCAAGGCCTACTACAGTTCAACCTAATGCACATTCCGACACTGACATTTAAACCCATTTGGTACTTGGGTACTAAATCACACCCGACCCTCATCTATTCTACCTTAGGTCTCCATTCTCAACCGCATAAGGACTCCATTTCAGAATCAAATCCAGCCTCTAAAACCAGACACAGACACTTATCAACCTTTTTAAACTCTGACAATGTTGCAAATTAAACCATATACACCGACCAACACTTACTCATTCAGCATTATAATAATCCAGTTACGACCTGTTAGCCTACACCACGTCATGGGGGACCTATAGACACGCACTATCAACCATTGTACAAGAACTCTTAGCTCTTATAATAATCAACCTTGTAAATAAAAATAAAAACAGCTCAAATAAATGAACACTCCGCACAGATTGCTCAGTGCTCGAGAGTGGACTCTAAAACTCTAAAGCTCTTCATACCCATGAGAAATAATTATCCGAACAAAATGGGAGATGTTGATGGGCAGAAGAGACAGCTAGACAGCAGACATATCAAAACTTTTTGACTCAAATTGCAATAAAGACGGAATGGAATATGAAATTATGTTGAGTAGTGAATAATATTATTATCATTATCAAAGTGTGTCTGTCTGCGCTAACCTGTCAAAGTCCTGGCCTTCGTCCAGTCTTCAGCGGAAAATTGTATGTAAATCTCTCCTAAACAATCCAACCTCTCCATATCAAACTCTTGCTATAAAAGTCCTTAAAACCCTGGGAGAAATTTCTTAGCCCGAAGAAAATATCAGAAATCATCAGTCCTCCGATATAAACTCATAATAATAATAATAATAATATAATAATAGTAATAACAATATTAGAGAAGATTCTCCAACTCTGACTTGATTATTGACATGATTGCCACACCTCTTTTCAACAATTTTTTTCTCTCTCTCCTTCTTCAATCCATTATATTATTACTCTCGGTTAGCAAGGGAAGTAAGTGCTCAGAACAATGGGGATATAGTATGAGATTGGATTCATAATAAACCTCGTGTGTGCAACAATCTATCCCTTCTTATGTAAGATGGAATATTATGAGCTTATTCTATGCATGTGATCTCTATGTTATTCCCTAGAATATTTCTCTGGACATCCCTCTGTAAGGATGGGAATATTTTCCTTGGAAACACCTCAAAGTCCAGCCTCATCCTTTATTCATGATCATGATTCCTGGGCATTCCTCTCTAATTAATATCTGATGATGAATGAAAGCTCAAGGTTCCCTCTCATCAAATATCTTTACTCTCAGGCTCTTTAAATATTATTTTTTTTAAACACACACTACTACTACCAGTCTGAATTTATTTAAAAAAAACCCTACCTGATCTGATATTTACAATTTCAACTTGAATTCATATGCTTCAAAGATACAACCATAAAAGATAAAACACAAGCAAAGGAAAATGTAACCATCTTCAATTCCCGTACTCAGTCTCTTGTAAATCTCGAGATAATAATGAACTATATAGATGGTGTAATCACGAGGTTTGAGCTGAAATACGTACAACATGTCGATCTGTTGACATCTGAGGTGGATGAAAAATTATTTTGCGTGCTTAAATTGCGTAAACCAGGTTGAAGTATTCCCCTAAATTTTCAAGGCTTTAGGACTAAATTGAAAAACAAACTACACGTTCTCTTTGCACTGAGAAGATTGATACAATTCTATCATCATCATCATCCCGAGATCCATACCAGTAGTAGGATCAGCTAGTATACATCCTTGCTATGATTGTGGTATGTCAGTAGATAATAGTGGTGTGTTGAATTTAGGCAAAGACTTGTCACGTTTTACTTTAACTCGAACAAACCATAATCCGCGTGCTAAGTCCACCTTATCCTTTTCTTATTCTCCTTCTCTCTCAAAGCCAAATAATAATATCATCAGCCAGCGAGTCTATCTGAGACAGAATGTGTAGGACTAATGCCACCACCAGCTCATCAAATTTTTAAGCCAATTCTCAATTTATTCTAGAAAGAAATTCTCCCAGATTTAACAATACGTGTTTTCTCTCCTAATTCAAAACACAAAGTAAGGCGAGTAGGTAATAAACTACAGTTATATATATATCCGTATGTACATTGCAAATCCCTCCACTCTAGTCCGTATTATTGTACTGAGAGAGATACACGTAATGGAATGTGTGAGGCACGATGTCTGGGTTGAGTTAATAGGTTTCAAAGGATTGAGAGCTACCACCACGGCTGGATGAAATTTGCACATTCCTTCATAGCCAAGGACAATCGAGAATCTTAATCCTTTGTGCACTTGAAAAGTCAACGGAATCACGTAAATGGCAAAAAGGATTTAGAGAAGAATCAAATCTCTGTTTTAACACTATTGTGACAATTCCGCGTGTACTATACTGTTAACTAGGTGTAGTTACCATGTCTTGAATTTCCATCCAACTGTATTATAAGGCAGTGGAGTGACGTAATTCCCTCGATTAGGAATTTAGAAATCTTCTTCATAAAGTCATGAAGGAATTGAGGCTCGTCGTGTGCGAAATTCATTGGATTGACTAGAAAGAAACTTTTAACGACTAGCCACAAGCCTCATAAAACGGATAAACGGTTCAAGAGCCCTGAACGACTTAATTCAAATAATACATTTAAATACAATCCATCTCCCAATTCCTCCTAGCTACAAGATGAGAAATTTAAACTTTTGGGGTAAACACTTTAGTGTATCCGTATTCCCTTGCCTGATCTAGGCCTTGCTCATAAAAAGCCCACAAAGATGTAGTAATTGATTCGCTCAAACCTAGCAACATATATTATTGTTCCTACCTGACCTGCATTTTAATAAGTGCCATCATCATCTTCATCTTCTCATCATTTTACAGAAAGAGAGAGAGAGATTGGGAGGGAAAAAAACTGGATGAATTTAATAAAGAAATTATTTTGGCAAATTGGTGGAATTTGCAAGATTATTAAGGGAAAACCACTCCCGACTTCCCTCCTCATTACTTTTCAATCATCTCTACATCACATTTTTCAAATTACTTGAGCCCTCCTCAAACTCTAACTATAAAATACATGTTTTCCCCCTTGAGAGAGACAGAGAGATCATAGCTCCAGAATATATATCATTTAGGATTCTCATAATTTCTCAATCCATGCGTAAATACTCTGACTGATTTGTATGAAAAAAAATGCGAGGAATCCACAGCCTAATGAATAATCAGCCTCAAATTAACACTCAAAGTGAAACGTGCTGATTTTTTTCCAAACCTTTTTCCCCCTTGCCCTCAACTCCAACTAACCGCATAAATATTGTTGGCCAATAATTTGGCTCTCATGTTCTTCACAACTCGGCAAGAGTCATAACCACATACTAAATACCAAATGAGTAAATCATTGTTAATTTATGCCCTTCGAGCTTCAAAAGTAAAAGCTGATCATTACTGACATTTTAGGAGTTGAAACACTCGCTTTCTTCAATCTTCTTCCATTGTCCGTGCCCCTCTAGGGTTATCCTCTTATGATATCGTAGAGGACTTTTCAACTTTTTCATTTGGCTCCTCACAACACATGTACAAGCTACCATAACTACTAGTCGTGTAGAATGTGACTGTACATGAACATTGATGTATTTTATGGGTTTTTATTTACAAAAAATACACCATCCGTCACATTCAATTTGGCAAATTTAAATATTATGACTTGTTCTATAGAAAAAGCCTCAAGCATATTGAACCGTCTCCAAAAGTCTTGATTTAGAAGGGGTAGGTGCCAAGAAACGAAATTCAATCACAAGAACAGTTAGGAAGCTCTCTATAGCTCTAGCGTATAATAGACTTGTGTATAGAACAAGAAATCAAGACGGGGATTTTATTTTAAGTTTTACCTCGCTCTTTAATAAACCTTACTTGTTCTTGTATCAGAGGAGGAGAGTCTTGGGTCTCAACACGACTCTTTGCAGATTCAAACTTTTCAAGTGGACGAGGAATCTCCTAAATCTACGCTTCTAGATTCTTATCTCCATCTGCATAATGCCAACTCCTAATTCCCTACCCTCTGTTCTATTCCCTCGTCCTCGAGTATTATATGAGAATGAGCACTTTCAAAACAATCAACAATGCAAAAATCAACAGACCTACATTATATGCATACACAGAGAGAGATTATTTGTCTCTTCATGTGCACATTAAACATACAAACTGAATGAGACAATCCCATCCACCTCTTCTCTCTCTCTCTTGATATTCGTTCACTATATCAAGTAAGACAAAAGATTAAGAGTCTATATACTGACTGATTCCTTTGGGAATAGGAGCATCCTTGCCTGATTGCAAAAATTAATTACAAACTCTTCCAAGAAATCCGAATTGCAAATTCAGATCGTAACCAAAACCAAATACAAAACCTTCTGCAAGATTGAAAGCTTGGAGAGGTAGAACAATCCTAAGTACCTACTACCTACTTATACATACAAACACAACAAGTAAGTTTTATAAATGCGCAGTTTGTCCAGGCCCAAATGACGGCTTTAAATCCCAACTTTAACCATTCTGAGCTCTAAAATGTCATTTGACTTGACCTGTCTCGCAACCCTCTGTCTTTGTCCTCTGTCCGGGAAATAAATTCGTGGACCTGATGAGCTTTCATTCTTAAAAATCTCCAATCCCCAGATTCCAAGTAAATCTCGGAAAATATCTCACAAAAATACTCTACACACAGTTTGCCCCTGCTGTAGCAGCATTCAGAGAGCAGGAAATGAGGAACCAAAATCGAGACGTATCAACTCCTACAATTGTGGAACTTGACCAGTCTGACCTACAGAATAGGGCATATTGAGCATGAAATCTTTGTTTAAAAAAACAGGCTTTGCAGAATGGACTAGTGGGTAATAGGCATTAGGGAAAGAGGGATAATGAGCAAATGAACATATATGAGTCAATCAGGCAGTAGAGTACAAAGCTAGGATGGTTCATCATGTGAATATTATGACATCGTGAAGGATTCATCAATGAACTGACAATAGATACTCAAAGCTCTGAAACGCTGAGCACAAGTAACAATCAAAAATCATTATTGAGTTTTTGTGCGAGAAAAATCAAGTAGAAAAAGGAGCTAATTTCATCACGACATCCAAATTATTATCCACCAAGATACGAACCCAGAGATCTCCGCAACCTATCAAGTAATCTGGTATATAAAAACTTGAACTTTTTTTATCCTACCTATTAGTCCACCAAGTTCTTTATGCAACGTCAAGATCCAACATCATCCAGCCTACTACTCACTCTCCTTCCTGTAGTTAATAATATTATTGCGGTTATTAAGTATTAATTTTAAAACCACTTTTTAAACTAATAACTGATCCCTCCACTTGAATTCTACATCTCGGAGAGGAGAAGAAGAAAAAAACACGGGCCATGAATACGTGAATGAATGGGATGAAAGATGTAGTCAGTAGTGGAGTCAAGTGTAGAATGGATCCCTGTAAGAATTTCTATTCTCTCAAAGACTTCCAAGTCAACTTGAGTTTGCCTCATCTCCACTTTTGCAAATTAGCAATCACAAGTTCTTCCAAGTCAATAAATTATTCGTTTCATGAGAAGCTAAATTATGATTTTGGATAAATCTGATAAAAAGGTTGTAAGACGAGGGTGGAAGATGATCATGAGACTCCTTGGTTATTATTGGTGTGCATATCCCATAGGGAAGTAATGATGGCATTATCATTAAGAGAAAGAAATTCGTGTACGAGACTTTACTCAAGTTTCCAATGCCTCATTACAGCGTCTCATAAAATGGAAGAAAAATTGTCAGGATTTGCTCTAATTTCTTCCTCGTTGACTCCTTGCCAATTTCTTTGATTTGAAATACCTCAGTAGTAGCTCCTCTACTTAACTACAACAGCTTCTTGTCTCACTAATAAATACAAGGGATTCTCTTGTACACGACCAAGAGGAAATATCCGTCAACGCAATATACCGTGCAGCCGCCTCAGAAATTATTATTATGACCGTCTTACACAAAATAAGAAAGTTACACTTTTTTCCCTACCCTCCTATTCAGATTCGCAATGAGACGAGACGAGGACAGAAGCCAAGTTTCAAGCTTTATAACAAAACCTCGATTCCTGGGTACGTGGAATTCAAAAATCCCTAATAATGGCAAAAAATAAACTAGAACAGAAAAAAGAAGCTCTTTAGTAGTCTACTAATAATAATATATTAATACAATGAGAAGGAATAAATAAAAACTCGTGCAGGATTTCCATTTTTGGCCCCATTGCAGTTTTCATCACATTTGACACAATTTCACCTACAGCTTCTCCAAAGAGCAATGCAATCCCTTCTCCCTAATAGCCACGAAAATACTTAGAGATGAGCGTGTGTATCTGCATCTGCTTTATGCCTCTCACAATGAAATTGTGTGCGACGTCTTAGAAGATATGAAATGATGACTTTCATCAGTCCAAAATGAAGGGAAAATTCTCAACTACTTTTCGCATCTCATCGGAGATGAATGAGGGAAACAAGGAGTCGACAATATATTTCTTATCCTTGACATTTTGCAGAGCATCACAGCATTGGCGTGTGAGATGGGGAAAACGTGACAGTGTTTCTACTCTTCCGAGTAGAATGTCAAATGGCTCTGACTAGTCAACTGAAGAAACTGATAAAAATGAATCGGGTCTCTTCTGAGAGATTCGTCATCCCCTATTGAAAACAAGCAAGTATATTCTGTACTCGGAACAACTTCTCTTTTCCTTGCTATAAATAAAAATAACAACCTGTTCCACTATCATATTCTATTATCGTTGTAAGAAAAATTGTTTAAGATTTCTATTCAATTCTTTTTCTAGGTAATTTCCGCACATTTTAAACAAATTCAATCATTTATTCTCTCCCTACATCCTCCACTAACCATTTCCATATCTATAAAACGACAAGTAATAAAGTCATTTCCCTCTCTCCCTATATTTATTGTTGATTCGTGTGTATACCTTCACCTACTAAAGCTCTGCCTACATATTATTCGATAGCCCTCTGATTTGAAATAGTAACTGGAGTTAACATAGACCAGTGACCAAGGAATCCCTTCTTTTACAAGACTCGAAACGAATTTGCGATCCCCCTTCTATCGATAAATAACAGAAATGGCTAAAGAGCTGCCAAAACCAGAGCCATAATGACCCAGAAGGGAGGAAGGCATTGAACATTGAGCATTGCAAACTTGCATTAAAACCCTGTCTGTAAACACATATCATATAAAGATATTGTGGAAACCCTTGAGTATATCATCTAGTAGATGGAAATCCTGGAGAATTTCCTCAAAAACGAGGGCCTCAGCATTTCAAGCCCCAGCTATGAACCATCCTCCGCGTGTGTATTCTCCTAGTCCCAGGAAATATTATCGCAGACACGGAGAACAATAATAATAATATAACTGTGCTTGGTAATCTTAAGTAGGAGAGTGGCACTAATACCAGCTCTCTGCCACCACCGCACCGCCACTACCCTCATCATCATCATAACCAAGCAAGAGCTCCCAAGAACATTCATGAAATGAATTAAGTGAGGGAGGACTCCATAAATAAGAGAAAGCAGACTTGGAAAGCAAGTAGACGGAATACTTGATTACTTGATGGAGGGGGACAGATCAAGCTTCAATGAAGAAATTGTTGGAAGGAAAGTGAATCATTTTATTATTTCTTTGTCTATTACGTGATTATTAGATCATTTCACGAATTTCACTCTCCCTTCTTAGTATTACAGAGACACTTGGATATAAATATTTTCTCCTACCACCTCCAACATCCCCTGGATTCTTCATCTTCCTCTCTCCTCTCTCTCTCTCAATTATTGCGTTATTAAGTCCACCAAACATCTTCCCATTACTTTATTCCAGACTGAATTTAAGGAGATGGGCCTTCATATCAGATATGCGCACAAAGGTTCCTTCATCTAGAATCTAGATACTTAAGGACTAAACAACTACTCCACTCCTCGTTTACTAAACGTGTTGTGTAGAATCCTATTATGTATTACCACTCCTGCTACTACGGACCAATGTACACAGAAAACATAGGGATTGCTGGTAGTGGAAATAAATAAATTTAATTCTTTGTCTCTCTCTCTCTCTTTCTATTTCCTCACTTTCTCACAAAACGTATAATCCCTTATGCTAGAGAGGAGATGAAGATTTTGAGCCAAGTGGAGCAGAAATATAATTTCCCTATTGTTATTCACCTTATTTTATTCTGGCGTCTGTATTTGCTTTATAAAATGCGTATTTTCATTATTAAATCCTTTATTGTCACGGGTGCGTAAGAAATCACTATAACATGATTTTAGTCTATAGATAAAGAAGAGGAAAGAGAGAGAGACTTCTTGTCGAATAAAT
Source organism: Agrenia bidenticulata (assembly GCA_034694785.1). Lineage (NCBI taxonomy): Eukaryota > Metazoa > Arthropoda > Collembola > Entomobryomorpha > Isotomidae > Agrenia > Agrenia bidenticulata. Next base: position 210,008 of record JAQFYM010000005.1, on the reverse strand, counting down.
AAAATCGAATGATGAATTTCCAAGAAATTTTAATTAACTCCATCATTCTCCATCCCACCTATGGCACATTCTCTACTTGACACGCAATTCAAAAGACTGGTATGGACTTGTCCAATGTCTTTATTGTTCAATCCAAACGAGTAATAAAATGTGATCAATGACAAGGTAAAAGGAATTTACCGAATCTGCTCCCACCAACTCATGAGAAATCACGACTCCACAGTCCCACACTGCCTTGAACAAAATGCGATGGGATGGGGAGAATGCGGAGAGTATAATAAAATGAAAATGTTAATACCGGACAGATCTCAATGTCAACGAAACAATATGACGAGCTATAAATGAATTGAATCAGCATCAGTCAGTTAAAGGCATTGAATAAATTGATAAATCTCTCAAGAATCCACTCTCCTTATCTAAACGACACTTTCTTCTTGGTCTTGAGATGTCGTCTCTCTGTTTGTGAACTCAAGCCGACAGAGAAATCCTGTCACGAAAAAGTCACGAGAAATAACTCCTTTTTTAAACCAATGATTTGAGACTACTATATAGTACACCAAAGTACTCTGTAAATTCAATGTACAACTAAAGGGTCAACGGTACAGAGCCTTGAGAAGTACGTGCGGGATTCCCTTTGATGATATCACAGAAATCATCTTCATCATGATAGGATCACCATCCTCCGTATATTAGAGATGGAACTCTACATATTATACACATATATATAATAGAGGGGCATACAAACTTGAAGCTAAGACTATTCTTCATCATTCCTATAAGAACTCCAGCATGGAACTCTTGGCATGAGGGTTACATTTGTCCAAAAGATGTTTTATTTCAGCATGAGGAGAGAGTCTCTTCAAGAGAGAAATCTTTCATCTTTATGAATAATGGGATGGCCATTAGACATTACTCCTGAAGGTTATAATGTACTCTCGATATAATCCATTATTATTGGAGTCGAGAGGGGCAAAAAGGGGTAATAATTTAAAAACTCTCCTAAATAATAAAAGCGTATAAAGGACTCACGTTGTAGATGATGTATTTCTCAGCGTCCTCCTCGCTGGTCCCAGGTGCGTATACAGGACAGATGATGTTCACCTGGTCATACGGCAGATTATCCCTATTCACATCTATTATGTGATCCGTATTGTCTATCCGGAATCTGTAAAACAATAAGAGAAAGATCTGGTAAATGAATCAGTTGACAAGTTTTAAAAGACTTCTCAGTCATGTCACCCATTCATCTCAATCCTTTATCTCATTTTCTCTAGCTTTATGCAACTCAGTACGCTGGTAATATAGTCAGTGAGTCAGGTTCTCTGCATATTATGTGCAGGTATTCGTTATTCTCGTATTCGTGTCAGTGGGGGCGGGGGAGTGTCTTTTTACCACGGTGGATCCTCCATCTTACAACATCTTTCGAAGGAACGGTTTTTTAGTCCTGAGTCCAACATCCCGATTTCTTGAGGGGGAGTGACAAAGTCGTGAGGTTGGATTGGAAGGTTGATGATGAGGAACAATAGGTCAAAGGATGAGAAATCATGACTCAAACTCAATCAGCACTCCAGGCACCTCACATTTGAATATAATGCCCATTTATCCAAAGTCAGTGCCGGTTGCAAATGCCAATCATTTCTAAGAGCTTGCCATACAGGCTTTAGAAATAAACTCATTCATCCCTCTGAGCCTGACCAACTTTTTGCATTCTTATGATTCTCTACAGATCTAGAGGCTTCTCTCAGCAATTCATTGCACAAATATTTCATCCGTCTCTCTCAGAGCAATTCTCAGAACAAACAAAGATAGAAAGATAGAATCAGCAGTCCTAGAAATAAATAAATCTACCTATCAACCTCTACGTCCCTACAGTATAAAAATATGAATCAACGAAACAGTCAAGATGACAAAGTTGCTCATCAGTAATACAAAATGACTCGTTTTTTTATCTCCCAAAGATGTCAAATGAAGCTGTCGATGGTCCACGAGAGATGAGAGGACAATTATTTTATGATTATTGACAGGAGCTAGGCCAATGTCAGTCACCTGACATCCACCTTGTCAACTGTCAACCTACTCCGTGTTCTACCTGTCTCATCTCCCCTGTCCTCATGGGGTACTCACCGACATTCTTATTATCCGGCTATTATTATAATAAATCGTTTCTCATCAACCACAATGGCAATAATTTGTGTTAACAGTTCCACCAGACTTTTTTTCACCCTCTCTAACCCCAGCATTGACTTAAGAGTCCCAAGGACCGGCATCCTCTTCGTAATAAGCCCATGCACAAAGATATAAGCTAGGAAGAGATTGATGGACGCATAAGTCTTGTTCAAGTGCTTATGCTCCTCCCTTCAGGGCATTAAGATTCCTCTAAGGCTATTCATACTCGGACAGACAAGTGAGGAAGAATATTATTATTATTATAAAATATCCATCTACCTTTACACAAGATCCGTAATGATATTTTTCTCATCTCTCCATTAAAGAGATTTTCCCATTTAACTCAATCCCGAGGCCACTCTTGGCTCCAAAACCAAGCCAAGTGTCGTACTCATTAATTACCTCTCCTTCTCTTCCCTGTGAGCTGCAAACTTATTTGCATATGAAGATTCCCACAAATTAATTTACAAAACTCATAAATTCTCCAAGAGGGGATTTGTCATCCCACATCCCACCTCTCCACCTCTAATACTGCCCAGCCAGACGGACACAGTATAAATGGAATACATTAAAAATCAAAAGGTAGTGGTCGTGTATCACATCACATTCAACAGAGTTAAACGATACGGCCCTGGGGTGGGCATCTTAAATATTATAAGAAGCTCGAAAGACTCTGCAGGAATTGACGCCTTTTCTTCGTAAAGAAGACAAGTTGTATTTCTAAACTTTATGCATGGACATTAGTAGATAGATACACAGAGATAATATATTATATCTAGTAAGAGCAACTTAGACTCGAGACGAGAATCTCTCTCCATCTCAAAAGAGAGACGGATCTATCCTCCTCAACTTTTATATTCCCTACATATTGTAGCAAGAACTAATCAAGAGTTTAGTATAGAATAAGGACTAGCTGGTCGGTCGTCGTCTTAACACCTCCTAAAACTCCAAGAAACAAAAAACAATCTCTCCTATTTTTTCTTTACATTATTATATTTCTTCCCGAACTGCCTCCAGGCTTTGCAAACTTGTTCTCATCATATCTCTCTCTCCTTTATAAGACTAAAGTATCCTCCCTAGTCCACTCCATAATCATAATTTCTCAAATAATGTATACATATCAAGATACTTATTCCTCCATACCGGGATTTCATTTTATTCCACAAGCACAACGGGCACATATGATCAACCACATACATTCAACAACCTCCTTTTCCATTCCTTTATCCAAGTACCAAGAGAGAGATATAAGAAAAGTGTGTCTTTATACACACTGCTATTACATATAAAATACGTCATATTTATTTATTAAATACAAAAACAAGGGAAAGCTATCCAACTCCAACATCCTTCAAATAATGTCGGATTCCCAGCCTCTGGAGTCTGTCTGTCAAGAGAATGCAAAAATTCAAATAGTAATCTATCAAACTAATTAGTCAAAGCTGGCTCAAAGTCAATTTGCCGTGAGGGGGTATGTATGCATTCATGTAGTTTTAGCATTAGTCTCTAGTTAAAAAAAGTTTTTTAGTTTTCTTCTAGCATACGAAGCTATGCTGATTGCTGATTCTCAAAGCTTGTGTGTAGACTCCAACTATTCGTTATCTGTTATTTCGGGAAAATGTTATGAGAATTTCAGCTCCAAAGACTCCAACTTCCTTTTGGGCCAACAGGCTGTCGACACGGAGTGTCGTAACAACAAGGGACTCATATTATTATTGTATGGAAGAGAATAAATAGGGAATTATAATATACAAACACACAATGTAAACATATGCAAGCCGCAGCGAGCGTTTTTGCACTTGACTTGACTGACATTAGGCATTAAGAATCCGTCAACTAGTCTTTGACTCCTTCCTCTGCTCTCCTTTTTTTGACATTTAGGAATCCATTAAAACATCTTCCACTAGCTTCGATTAAACCGATCTGACAGCTTCTCCCATAATATATTATCTACACTCTCTGCATGCACTTACGACCCTGCTAACAGGTTACAATTCATTTACAGTCAATGTACAGGAATCAGCTCAGAATATAAATGCCCCTAAGAGTTTTTAAATAAAAAAAGTTGGCATGTGTGAATTAAACAACAATAACAACACAGCCGTCTCCATCCATACGGACAAAACTGCGATATCATCTTTTATAGCTGCCTCTTCTCTAATGAATATGCATAGACAAATTTGTGCAAGGTGAGATGCAGCACATCACCATCATCATCATCTTCACTATCTATACAGCAGCACAGTACCACAATAAAAACCACCATCTCCACAACACTACCAAACCACATTACTACTACTACAGTACATACAGACCAGCAAAAGTATCTTTAAATCTTCATAGGTATGGCGTAGGGCCGTTGGCCTCTGTATCTTTATCGACATGTGATACTTCCCTAAAGGAACGATTCTCAATAGCATATCATCACATCACCTATACACTGACACTCCTCTTACTCTCACAGCCTCACACCTCATCATCTCATCTCGACATTTCGCAACTTTGTAAATATGTTCTGCAAATACCTAGAAACTATAGAGCCCTCAAGGCTTGGAGATGGTTGGAAGAGCACAGAATCGAATGCATCTATAATAGACTGATTAGTCTGTCTGATGATGGTGGAAGAATAAGAGAGAGAGAGGTGATAAGGATGTGATGAGATAATAATAATATCATACCGCCAATTCCATGGAGCATAAAAACCTGCCTTGTTACTTATTAGCACTTACCAATCCCAAAATTTGCACCTTTCATTGCCAATTGAGCCATTCTTTGTCATAATGAGCCGATCTTGATAACACAATACGCTCTGTCTCGAGTCTCGTCGATACAAATCCTCTCTAAGACTTGCAACTTGAACACATTCTTGGCTAATGTAATGTATTACTCTTAGACGTGTTCTTGATCATTAGGTATCTGTCTATATATGTGGTTTCCTTTATCACTGGCTAGATTGAGCATTTCTAACAATACTTGAGTAATATGCATATTTGTACTTTCTGAGAGTCCATCCCCTCAGAGTAAGTTTAGAGGTAGTGGTGGTAGTTAGGGCGTTGTCAAAAGTGAGGAACATGATTCACCCGAGCCTTGACATCTCATCAAAGTACTTTTTAATTCAAGGAAACACTTTACGGTTGCAATCTCTCATACTATCAGCCAAATCCAACAGCTCATTAATTCCCCGATACATATCTTCTCATTATTCCCTCGACGATCCGAGCTCGACACGAAACAATACTTGTCGAGATGTAAACCAATCTGTGCTTACTAAGATGACTGACTACCTGCTTCAACTCATCGGCAGGTTCAAGTTCGAGAGAAATATTCAAATTCATATTTTTTCTCAGCTTACAAATGGACAAAAACTATATGCCTGGACAAAAAGTGACTGAGATGAACGAATCACTCCACCAAACATAGTGAACAATACAATACCGAACAGAACACATTATGTACATATGCAAGGATAATAAAATCGAGATTGGTTGGGAAGATAGAGAAGTGTGTGTAAGATGATATTGTTGGACCCTCAAGGGGCCTTTTGTCTCGAGTTTTGAGCCCTGAGTACTTTAAGCGACGACCATGCTTGCTTGTTCTAAACTGAAATAAGAAATGATCCCCCTCCAGGCTATTCCCAATTATCACCTGAGAGAGGTGAAAAAAATGCACACAGCAAGTGCGAGGGACTGCACACGTATCGATGCTTCGTTGATGGAACAGATATCTGAGGATTTTATATATTTTGAATATGAATCTTGAGCTGCTAACTCATGATGAAGCTCATCAGTGAGTGGAACTCGTCATCATCATTATCATCACTGTAATCATCCCCCTCATCAACAACAACATCATTCGACAAGAAAGATGCACAGCCCAGCCTAACTAAACCGTCTTAGTCCGGACTGTAGCTGATGTATAGAGACCGTAGGTATTATTATTGTTATTATTATTGTAAGCCCTACTAGAACAAGATGAACACCAAGCAACAATCAAGAATCTTGTAACCCTCAGAAACAATCAATACACTTAATCAACTCTCTTCTCGCCGCCTGTCTAATCAGCCCATATAGGCAAAGTCTTAAGCAATCTTGAGCACCCAACCACCAACAACCAAGCATCAGCCGGATAGGGCCAAAATCTCGAGATATGTGAGAGATGCTAAAAAATCGTTCTATAACTGGCAGCAGTACCGCCACCGAAAAATCCACCTGAGCAAATCCCACTGTCAATAATATCATTAGGATGAGGGGAATTAGAATGAAACAATGTGCAAACTGCAGTCGCCTGCAGCTTCATCAAACTATAATGATTCCTTCAACATTTCTAAACCTTGCTGAAGTCATCAGTTTAGAACTTTTTACAGTTCAATTGACAATCGGCAATAACCCACCTTGAAGTAGGGTATAGACATAGGCAAGGATGTATATGTGCATCATTAGTATACTCATGATCATGAACCTACTTAAGGAGTACATGATCCATCTATATGTATCTAACGGTATGGAATGAGCAAGTTGGGATTTACGATTATTATATTTTCGGTTATTATTATGAGATAAGATGATGAGTGTCAGTTTTTAGTCGAGTGGATTTTGCCGACTAACAATGGACTGCCACTGAGAGACTGGCCATCATGTACGGTGGACCACTGGGCAACGAAACCACCAGCACCAACCACAAGCAGCAACCAAGAGCTTATATTATTATTATTATTAAAGAACAAAAAATAACGGGACACTCTTCAATCCAGCCAAGTTGGATGGAACATCACATTTTCACATATGCAGTCAGCCTCTCTAACATCCCAAAGCTCCTCATCTCCTCAGGATGCCGAACTCCTGTGGTCAACTTCCATTTGGCAAAAAAAATCCTGAATCTACATGGATACATTCTTCAAACACATTGGTGACCATATTTCACTTCCAATATTTACTCAGAAGCTCCTGCACAAAGAATATCTTTCCAAATCACACCAAAAGAAAAGAATAGGAATAAGACATATTATGCAAAACAGCCTTCCCTGTCATATGCAAACTGATTATGAATGATGGAGTAGATTTTTTTTATTATCACTCTATACCAATCCACCATCTACTTTGTAACACATCCCCTCTGCAACATGCTAATGCTACATAAGATAAACCTCTTATAAATCTACATACCTTCATCCTCCTCCCTAAACTCCATTACTATATATTTCTAAGTGAGTAAAGTATATTAGAGTCTCCTTGGAGAGTAGTGTGGACAGACGCTAATTTCATCTCATTTCACAGCTTTCACTCTGGAAAATCTCTCGGCAATCCCCAACGTTATTTAACTCATCTCTCCACGCTCGTCTTTCCAGAAAATCACGGGGAAATTAGATAAACGACCGTGAAGCAGGGCCGTAGTAATGGCTAACGTCTATATAATATTAGCTGCCACGAGGTTAAAAGAATTTCTTGGGAATCTTTCCCATAGTCCACACCACACACAAACAATCTCCATTCTCCTATCAGCCACTCTCACCTAGACTTCAGCTTATTCACGTCAATATGATAGCTTACCAAGCATTATTATTGGAACTAATGGATATATGCTTAACTGAGAGAGTAGACGGTTCTACAAGTATATAATGGAGATATGGACTCCAGGGCATAAATCATGGACAGAGTGTCCAAAAAGTGTGTGAAAGCGGGTAGGCTAAAGGTCTGGCTAGTTGGCCATTAATAATTGACTGAGAAGACTGGAGAATGACCAGAGATCTCAGAGAAGACCCCTGCCGACAATTCCCAATTGGGAATTTTACAATCACCCCCACCACCGTCGTGGATACCGTATCTTCAAACCTAATGCCTCACATCTTATATGTATTGAATCCAACATCCCTCAGCATTCATTCTCTCATATACTTATGTACAACTATTACTAGGATATAATATTATTATTATCAGCAGTAGTTTTCAGTTATTTCACTCACTAATCTAATTTATGAGCCTCCATTTCACACTTCTCACTCACACATCCTCTGTCCAATTTAATTAGCATTCCTCCTCATCCAATCATCATCATCAACACATCTCCTCTAATTTTATTACCTATAAACTCATTCCTCCTTAACAAGTATTCCCCCACCACCTTCAACCTCATCATTTTTATCCAATTACTCTCATTGGATCAATCACGGATTCACAACAGAGTCACACATGTAGAATGTGCATCTGTCTCTATTCACTATGCATATTTAACTGAGTGCAAGTATCGGATTTAACACTTCCACTCATTTCACAATATCCCCATTCTACACAGAGACAAGGAAACTATCATCATAATCCAATAATCATTCAGTTAAATGGATTTTATGCACAGCAGCTACGCTAATTCAAACTATATGATCCGTGAAATCCCACCATTCCTTCAATATCCAGTTCCACTAAAGGAATTAAACCCAACAACTTCACGCCCAAAGCACCTACGAATCTCCATACGAATCTACAAAATCTACCACCAAGTTATCACATTATTATTATATATATGCAGGAAATAATATTATTATGTTCATCATAAAATATACGAGTTTCAATATTCCTTCAGGGAACTTGTATTGTCTTTTCTAAAAAGGAAACAAATAACCACGACCAAGTTCTTGTGAATTTTTTTTACTGGAGAAAAACGGGAATTTTAGCTCAAATTACACAGGAGAAAAAGCCGACGAGTTGGTAGACTCGCAAGGTACACATGTCTTCCGTGTTCTTCCATGCTTTATCTTGTATTGTGGTTATTAGAGGGTTAGCGTTCGGTGAGTCAACCTAGTAATACACAAATGCTCCTCCGTATTATTAGTAAGTCAGATAGGAGAGCAGATAGTCCATGTACGGGCATAAAATTCCAGGTGATTTTTATCCACACGGTTTTCACGAATGGGCGAGAAATCCCTCCCAGCTACAGACCCATCATCACAATAATACAATAATAATAATCTTACAATACTATACATACATGGCTTGTACATGCATTATTACAATTACACTCATCCTTTGAGGCTTGTGAGCTAACCCTTTCCTTAACCCTTTAGTACGAATCCGTAGGACGAATTTTTTTTGCTACACTATTACATCATGCACAAGAGACATAAGGCAAATTCAAAACTTGGAGAATTTTTTTCCTCACAGAAACTAATAAAACCTTATTATCCATGTCTACACCATAGCACCCCTCACATACAATATTCTCCTCGCACTTATTCGGATAAGCGTGAAAGCCCGTGCAGATTCCCTGGCAGACTTAAGAAATGACTCTTGTGCATCCTCTCTAGCTCTCTGGAGGAATCCCAAAAGTCCAAAGGAACAAAACAGATAGAACTCACCATTTATAATGTGTAATTCCCATTTACTACCCAAGAACACAAAGGACGACAGTTGGGAAGTTAAAAAAGCGTGAAATCGTGAATTTTTTCACACTCATCCCAACTGAGAAAAATTATACTTTATTTTACAACCCTTTAAAAATTTAAAACACTTGCATCTCCTTTTGAACCGAGAGAGAGAGAAAAGAGCTCTTATAGGATAAATGCCGTCACCCCGACCCCAAGCCATGTATTATGATACTATAGCCTCTATCTCTAGATTTTAAAATAGCGAGAGAAAAAAAACCATGTGGCTTTCATTTCATAATACACACTTGACAAATGAATTCCGAGCTCAAGCCAACCGAACAAACTCATCTAGAAGTTCCAAACGCTCTTAACTCTTTAAGTAACTAATTCCTCACCCTCTCTATCTCATTTCATCTCCTTCTCTCTACATAATAATATTAGACTGTCCCTCACACTCAACACAAGATTACAATTTTATTATCAAGCCTCTTCCTCTCCTCTAAAAACTCTGGGTCTCAAATTCTCAATGTAATATTACTCTACTATTTTCTTGTCTCCATTCATCCCCCGTCTGTCCTTAGATTTTTTTTTAGTATTTAGTAAAGAGCCCATTTACTTTTTTCCCTCTCCATCCTCATCATCATCCTCCTATTACAAAAAAATTTTCTAATTAGTCTTCTTCCCTTATCTCGACCCTACTTAACACCATCCGGATTTTATTGACCCTTTGGGCTCTTAAACCAAAACCCATTGAATCATTATCAGTTACACTCTCCCGCGGCACACATCCTCCATATTATTAAAAGAGGATTTACCTACTTAAACTACATAGTACACATATAAACATGTATGCATATTTGGTTCCCTATCATCCTCTCGGGATTTTTTCCCCTTCAAATGTCAACTTTTAATGTCCCCTCAAGAATGAGCCTTTCTTCTCTCGCAACTCTTTTAAAACTAAGTTGAGTTCTAATCAATAAGTAATATCTCGGCATGATAAAATACACTAGTGTTTACTCCTCCAAAGAATGCGTAGATGGGACTTAAACGGATTTATAAATATGTATCATCATCAGTCTGTGCTCATCTTCATCTCTAACCCCTGAATGCCGAATGGTTCTAGTCATATCTTCTCCGTATGTCTGCCATAGCTGTAACGGTGGATGACAGATGAGATCTTATGAATTACATTCATTTCATCTCACAAGAAGGGTGAATAAGGGAAGTGACACACGGATGGATGGATGGACAGTGAAGGGAGATTTGGAATTATGGCCGGAGAGCTCTCTGTGTGCACTGCGTTGAGAGGATTAGCATAATATTATGGGGAGATGGAAATCATTCGATTGATTGATAAGTCCACATAAAAGATTACCTATTTCCACCAAAGACGTCCCACCATCAATACTACCTTATACCTTCCTCTCTTACCAAAATACAGCGCAACTATATGCAACCCAAGCATCAGTAATCGCCCTAGCTAATGCCTCTGCACGCATATACGATATCACATCATCATCCGGTGAGTGAATACACAGTACCAAAGCAAAGGGACTCGAGGAACTACATGGAAACAAATTCTGAATGATTTTCAAATCTCATCCCCCCGATATATCATTCATAGGGGAAAGTTGATCATAATTCTCATTCTCCTTCATCTACGGACATATGGGTACTACGTCCAACAGACCAACTTCGGCATAGTATTGCGTATCGAGCTGTGTAGTATGATAATAATATGTAGCAGAGGACTTGTACTTATTCTTCCTCGGTGGAATAAACCAGGTGGAATTGATAGAGAGAATCCCATCTTCTTTTCTCCTCCAGCACAAGGGAGAAATATAATTCAGAAAAATAAAATGTAATCAGATGAAAAGAGAGAGAGAGATGATGGAACCTTTCTTCCCTATTCAATCGATACATAACAATCAAGGATATAGAATGGCTACATATTGGCTTGGAGTTTCAAATCCTCCATGTGACCCAAAGTGTATAAATTTGGTCTGAGTGACAAGCTACTACCGCCATCACCTTCCTGTTGGATCTTCTGCATTAGCTTCCAGGGAAGGTGACTAATACAATCTATGAGATAGGTACGAGTGGAAAATTCAGTTGAGGATGCTACAATATTGAGGAGCAAAGTTGGAAGCAGGAGGCAGCATTGAATTGTTCAATTGAATAAAAATAGGATTTCCAGTTTAAATTTAATGAACAAGAGGAGACAGATGGGAAGAGCCTATCAAGTCCAAAAAACTCAACACTATCAAATCCAAAAATCACCTTCCTATTATTCCCTAACCCTTTATTTCACATCACATCAGCATCCTCACCATTCTGCCCTTTCACCACCGCACGACGAATGGAACGAAGAGAGAAGACGGAAGGGTGCCCATGCATAGCATACCTCACGGCCTCATGATTCCATTTACTCCAACTGATTCGGAGCTAGAATGGACTTGAAAGGTGGTAGCCGTGGTAGGTAGCAAATGGTCTGGTAGTAAGAACGGGGAGTCCTTGGCGAAATTTCATTAGGAGGAAAGCCATTCAAATTGACTTAGGTTTGTGTGGACGCTTTCTAATCTGGAAATCAAATGATACTCTAAACAATTCCTCCGACGGTACATGAGCAAACCTAGTTCGTTCAGAGTACAAAGTGTATCAAACCACATGAAATACACATGCTAACAGGATTGAATGGGAGCAGGGACCGTTTGTTTCCTAAGAGGAGACAACATATCCAATCTATAAATGTGAGAGGAAGGAGTAGAAAGAGGAAAGCACACGCGGGCATAGGACACCCGGGTAGTTTTCTAGCCAAAGTTCCTAGAGCTGGTCTCAGAATGTCAAAGTGGAAACCAAAGGGAAAGCCTTTGCGGGGGTGGAGACTCATATTATGTTTGTGTGTGGAGTATATCTATAGTAATACATCCATGTGTAATGTAGAAGTAGTTGTAGACTGTGCCCGGCAGTAGTTAGTAGTGGAGCTAGGCAGTAGGGGACTTTTTAGGGAGAAAGGAGATCAATCACAGAATTTCTTAAGAAGCCACCTGTCAACCACATCTTTTCTTCCTCAAAGTCCAAAGATGAATGAGAAATTCGCAATGAATTTCCCCTTCTTGAGCAGAATGTGCCCGAAAACCTCATACCGTATCCATACCAAACTCGGAACCAAAGCCAAAACCAAAGCCAAGCCTTAACCTCTCAGGAACAACAAGAAAAAAAAGTCTTTAAGAGCAAAATTTGAAGGCGAACTTTGCGGGGCTCCATCCATTATGTACCAAAAGGGCTAAACATGGAAACATGGGAAGGAGCGTGTTTTAGCACTAGGAGGAAGACTGACTAGTGAGCTGATTATTTGAAAGGGACAGTCGCCCCTGATTTTGCTTTTCTAGTGAACGGACATTAAGGAAAAGTTGATAAGATTTCCTGTTGACATCTCCTCTTCTCTGTGTATCCCATCTCCCTTCCTCCGTGTCATTCGATGAGTTTCGTACAAAACATGGAAGATGAATAAAGATTTTCTTGCGGCAAGAAAAACAGAGTTGTGACTTTGGACAAGGCGGAATAATAGATCGGTCCAAAAACTCCCTTTCTTCCGTTTTATCTCATTTCCACTCACTTTCCATCCTCAACTCAACTTCAAAAAGTACAAGGAAAGCAAGGTGTGTTGTATTTATCTCTCAAACTCCGAACTGACTTATCTCCAGACTCTTTCAAACAAAAACAGAACAAAAAGGAAAATTGATCGAACAACTACAAAACTACAACCAACAAATACACTTCCACCATCATCATTGCCCTCAAGGGCTGATAAACCAAGCCCGAGAGTCTGTGATTTACTCAAACTTGCACGAAACAAGTCCAAAATACATTGCGTGCTTTTACATAAATCCGCCCTAGTCTTAAATAATAATTGATTCAACTACCCATACGTCATCTATACTCCATATACACTCTCATCGATACATAAATGGACTGGAATGCAGAGCTTCTCTTTAACAAATCAAAACTATAAAAATCCCTTTAAAAAATTCTCACATATCGCTTCCGGTATTTTTATCCCAAATTCCAACCCTCCCTTAATACAAACAAGCTAAGACGAGCCCCGCGGAAAGCTCCAGAAAATAAATACCGAATCCATAATCATCCTAAATTCTTTTACCTATAAACAGCCAAAAAAAACCCGCTTTCAATGGCAAGTTTAAACGATTACAAGTTTAAAAGGAAAAGTTGTGCATAGATAAATGACTACACCCAATGGATCTTTACAATTAGATTAGATGAAAAAGATGATCATCCTCATACTTTGATGATGATGATGGCTATCTCTGCCCATATCTCCCCTTCTAAACACAAATACACGTCTGTCACTCCATATATCCACACATCTCTAAGCTCCATAAACTCGAAGCTATCCTCAGAGCTCATCACATCCACACAGTTTCTTCCCATATAACAATAATAACAACAACAATATTATTACTCAAGAGATATACCCAAATCTAACTAAAGGGTTGCCCTACTGGCTGCCATGTAGAGCCGACAGAAGAATCCTCTCAGAAGGGAACTTGGATTCCATTCCAATCCCAGACGTTCTCTTCAAGATATCGATCGGAATGTTTAAATGGATCCACTCTCCTCTCGTTCTGGTATTGTACATTCATTCCCATACCACCACCGGTAATCACAGAGAGGGTCAGGCCAAGCTATAATGCTTAATGGTCTTTATCTAATAATAAAAATGTTATGTAATCCCTCTCTCAGCTCCATCCAAATCCAACCCTTTCTCTCTCACAAATAACAACAAGAACAACTACACTCGACGGCAATCATGAGGAGGATGATGAGCGGGTCGAGGCTATGAGAGAGGTCACAGGGATTGCCCCTTCATCTCGATCTAAAACGTCCTAGTCCGTTTCAATTTTAACACATTTTCAACATTTCTATCTCTTCCATTTTTCAATCTCATTTACATATCCGAGCAAGTAAATCCCTTTTCTTCAACTTGATCCTTCTGAAAGAGATTTTGCAATCTACTCTGCATTTCTATAGCGGCTTCTATACATGGAAGATGAATCGAAATACCCGAACTAGTCCCCTACTTTAGCAGCGGACAAGATTATTAAAATGTTGGATAAAGGTTTTTTATAAGATAGTTGTGAAGATGATGCCCGATGATGATGATGATGAGCTCATGGCATGGATATTCATGAACAAGCCAAGAAGGTGGAATATGGAGATTGAAAGGAATAAGTTTGAGGATGAAGAAGGACGTTTGACAAGGGAGAAGATTCTTGGCCTCAAGAAATAAAAGGAATAAGGGAGGGCGTGAGAAAAGGCCAGAGAGTCCAGTCCATCTAAACAACATACATTATTATCATCATCATCATCATCATCCCTCTAGACCAAGATTCACCACAAAATCCTCTTTCCAAAATCTCCCACTTATAATGTTAGGAGATGCCCACAATAACATGCTCACCATAATATAATATTACCTACTCCACGTTCAGAGTCCATCCATTGAAGTAACTATTAAAAGCCATCTCTCTCTTATTATACGTTGCCCGTAGTGTTGCTGTGGCTGGCAGAGGTAAACCCACACAGAAGAGATGGGACTTTAAGGTTTCTCCAGTCAAGAAATAGAAAGGTTTATAATCTAATATGTAAAATAGGGATTGCGTCTATGTGTGTGTGAGAGAGTGGGGATTACACCTGTCCATCCATTCCATATCCAGCTAATTACCCACCTTGATCCATCCAGCCCATTATTACTTCATATATACATTACACCAGGCATGGACTAGCTAGCAAAGAATCCGGCTAATCGTACTAAGTACCTGGTTGGTCCGCCAACATTATGTATTACCGAGCGTGAGCTATATATTTACAAAGATATCTCCCAGTTCTTATACCCTGTGGAGCAATCTATAAAATGTATCATAAAAAAATTAAATTTCCTTGTGTTCGATGGAAATTGAGCCGAGCGTCTGTTCACACACTTTCCCAATTTTGGGTGGCTGGGGCTATTACTCATTCAAATAGTTTGACTTTATAATGATATTACACGGATGGGTTGTGGAAGTAGAAGAGGTGCATAGGGAGGGAGATGATTCAAGTTGATCATCTCATCTCTTTATATGAACAAGCTTGCCTGCATACACACTCTACCAATTTCATCATCATCGTGATTATGTATTATTCGTCTCTAATCATGGGATGCGATACTTAAGAGTGCACTATCAACTATCAACTTATTCTCCTTGGGACACACAATACCCAAAAAAGATGCACTTTTATTGTTTCTACATCTCATGGGAAAGGGCTGAGAAAGAAAGTTATGGAGGGGAGGCTGACCGAAACACTATTGGATTTAATGGGATATATAGGCCTCAAGGAGGTGGTTGCGATTGGCTTTTGATTTTAGACAAGGAATTTAAATAAACTTGTGAGCAGATGAGAGAGAGAGATCATAAAACATGATGAGTAGTTCACAGAGGCTAACTAACACACGTAGTATTTAAAAAATATTATTTAGGTGACTTTTGACCATCTAATAATTATTATGGCTGGCCCAATCTGTAATTTCTACATCCAACTTTTGCACTTTTTGACATGTTTGGCTTCCAAGGAATACTTGAGTTATGACCTCCATCCACGCACATTTCGTTCCTTTCTCTAGCACTTGCTGCTCTTTAGCCAAAATGCCCTGGAGAAGGACAGGACATCATCCCAAGAGATCAGAGAGAGAGAGAGGAGGGCAGAGGATGTGGCAGATTTCGCTTCAAGAGTTCATTGTTGGCCCATTGCCACCACGAGGATAATAATAATATCATCTCAAGATAATTCCTTCCATTTTGTTGCAATAAAAAGAGAGTACAGGGAGATGTTATGAGAGATGGAACATCCTACAAGATCCTATAGCAGTCCACTCTGTCCTGAAGCTGAAGGTAGAGAAACTGTGAGAGGAGCTGGTAATAATGTAATAATCCATCTGGGTGGAAGTTCTTAGCTAGTGGATGAGATGAGAGAAGGGCGGCGAAGAGGGCATAATAATGCTCCATAATAATTTTTAATACTTTTAATAATAAGAGGATTTGAATGCAAATGCCAAGGCAGTGATGCTCACCCATTCTTCTAAAAGGTGAAGCCAGCCTCCAATTTGCATTCAAATATGGTCAATAACTCTTAGCCAAAATCTAAATCCTTTTCTCAACTCTCCTCCCATCTCTAATGAATGCACATAATTAATTATCCCCCTCCGTCCATCTCCTACAAGAGTCATTAGCACCTACTTCACCTCCGTCCGAAAAGTTTAGAACCCCCCCCCCCTTGAACACGACTATCAGCCTCTCTTCTCAGTTATTCGGGAGAGGAATCAGACTCATCATAATAATATTATATCCTATATTTACCCAACTAACTAATACTAGTCACTCTCTCTGACTCCTGACTTGAGGTCCCTACTTGACTTTACTATCTCACAAAGTTCATTAAATGATATTATAGTCTTCTTCTATGTCATTCTCTTTCTCGGCTAAACCATCTCTTTTGAAACGCAAACTTTGATAACAAAGCCCTTCCACTTTCATACTCGTGCATTCTCATTATCACACCTTGTCCTCTAATATCCAGATCCTATCTTCACCTCACTCTCTCTCTCTCTCTCTCCAACTGCATATGCAAAAAGTACAAAAGCCTCTATCTCTCTCTCTCTCATCCAATAAAATCTCAGGAGATTCCTTTATCAAGCCATGTTCTAATTTTGGAAACCTGGACATGAATGCTTGTCTCGATCCAATGCTTGAGTCTTGAGTCCCGACAAATGCATGAATGTTAATTACATCCCTCGATCCAGCTACTTGATCTGCAAATTTGACATCAATCATCCTCACACTCATTCATTCAAGAATTCCAACCTATTTGCCACTGTCACTTCAATCTTTGAACAATTCATCTCCCTATACAATCCCCTGAATCCCCTTTATATTCTACCCTGTGGAAACTCATGACAGCGTCCTTACCAAACCTGGGGTACAAAATTAAAATACAACAAATAAAGACGCGCTCCATCTCCACCACCACTAGCTACAAAAACTCTGTAATGAATCCGAGCTTCAACCCTACCCTACAACCTGCCAACATAAATACACACAATAGCTCCATGTACTATTAAATTTAACACTTGAAACGCATAGTTTCTTCAATTGAATCGATCGGAGAATAAAATGATGCAGAAAATAGTAAGAAAACATTCCGATTTTTTCTTTCCCAACATCATTCACTAATGCTAAGCTAAGTCCTTTGATACTACACGATAATGTGTGTTGGATAAAGGGAATTTGTACGTACGTACGTCAGTTAGTAAGCCGGAGAGAGAGAGAAAAGCTATGGGCCTTTATGTTTATTGTTCTCCGTATATGTTGTCTGGATGATATTGTATAATCCAGGCTCTAATCCAATCCAAACAAAAGGGCTTACTTTTTATTCACAGAGAAACATCAGAAGCATTTGCATTTATTTATTTGCATTACGTTGCATTTTAATTTGGCAGCTAATTCTTCACTCTCATCTTTACCCAGCCTTCCCTCCTTTAGAATATTACCCGTAAGAGCTCTAAATACATTTAATCCAAACCCATATGTATGGATACAACCTGTGGACGAGGGCAAAAAACATTTCGTTTTTACACCCTCCACACATCAAGTAAAACAAGATGAGTTTTCTGTGCGTACAACATCATGTAATAATAATGAGACAAAAGGGCAAGGGGATTAGGAAAGCCTCAACTCTCCCAATCTATTCTCTCTATCTCAGGTGAAATCTCTGTTAATTAAACCACAGTTTATTCATACCAGCAAAACAACACATACACACAAACATACATTCAGAGCACAGCCCTTTGATTAAGTCGCCATTCAGTCCACTCTGTAAAGAAAAACGTGTATCTCACAACAATCCCTTGGAAAACCTTGAAATACCACGAGAGACTCCTCTTCTGCCACGAATATCGCTCCCAGTCTATTATCCACGTTTCTCAACCTGTCAATCAATCCTAGTCTAAACTTTTAGATCAAATCAGCAAGGAGCGAGTGCCCTAAACTTTTACACACAATCTGGAAACTTTCTCTCCGTCTGGAAACTTGTCCTACGGGGAACAGATAATCTTTTAAGGCTTTGGACATTAAACTACAAATTTTCTGATTTATAAAAATATAAAACTTCCAACTTTCCGTTTTTCCCCAGTCCATAGGAGTGATCCTTGACTCGGGCTTCGATTAAGTTTTAAAAGGTAAGTTTGGAAGAGGAGGAGATTCTTTTTTGTTTTTTAAATACTTTTTCTACCAATGGTGGTTAGTGGTGAATGTTATTGTTATTGCCTTATCTTGTTCTTCGTGTTCATCTCTCAAGATACGAGGTGAAGTTTCGTAAAAGATTGAGTGCATACTGTACATACATAGTTTACAGAGGGAGGAAGGAAGGTTGAAGGTAGTAGTTTACATTTGGGCTAATGTATTAGAGAATGGAGAAGCATGGCTAAACTCATTTCACGACTTTAATTGTGAGTTTAATTGCACGGTACGAAGAATCAACTCAATTCTCTCCAATGTTTCATCACTCTTTTAAGAAACAAGACAAACTCGAGTCGTGTTTTTTTACTTCCCGAGAGGAGCCCCACTCACTACAATCTCTATCCAGTTGGATAATAAATGAAAGACGAGAGGAGTTGAAAGGAGTCCAGATTTACTGATACTAGACCGTGTAAAACCTCCATTTATTCGGATTAACCAACCTCCCCGTCTCATCTTTTATCAAATCTCAAGCACTATAAACGTTACCATCTCTCAGGTTTATTCAGAGCTATTATGTGTCCCATTAATCCTAGGAGACAATAAGTCTTGCAACTTCGGAAACTCCGGAGCTTTTAAATTTTAAACCCACTCTGAGCACTCAAGGGCTCTTAGAAAGAGGATGAGTAGAAGGATTTTGAAATAATAAAATTTTAATTCTCCCTGCTCCGTTGACCCCGTCCACATCCAGTCACCAGTCACCATGCAGGGCGCTAAGGTCGACATACAGGGCCAACTTACTCATTACAGTGTCAGTCATACAAGAGTCGTGCGTATCTCAGACTCCCATGTACTTTTACGAATTTAACGGCAGGAAAGGTGACTTACCTGGAATAGACAAAAGAAAGGGAATGATTAGTACATTTTCCATGATAAAGTATTAATTTCCACTGCTTGCATTACATAGATATCATAGATATGCCCAGCTTGGGCTTGGTAAGTCCGAATGAACAGACCGGAGACACGATGGGAATGATAGGATTAAGTTGGAGCAAGGAGAGATTCGGCGTGTATTCTCTTCAACCTTATACTTAACTCTTTACATCTCTTATACAGGCCAACTATAATGGTTAATAATATGGAGACTGGTAAGGGAGCAACAAGAGGTTCTTTTGTACTCGAGAAAGGAATAAAATTGACGACTCAGCATGAGATGTATGAATTTCTTATTCCAGAGTCCCACTTTGTTCTTCATTTAAATAATGTGTCTTGTGTGCATGTATGTGTATGTGTGTCTTTTACTAGAAAAGGTAATAATATATTTTATAAGGAAATCCCTTATATTCCAAGTATCTTTAGTATTTCAAAATCTCCTCTCCCAACTGTTCCTAGTAGTTAGCCTTTGCCTTAATCAGGCAATGAAGAGAGTGCCGAGTGCCACCACCTATTTCTACTTGTATACGAGCATATATCTGTACAGTGTTATCTGTGTAGTAATAATATGACTCTCTTTTCTCTGTGTGAGAGAGTTGGAAAAAGACAGACTCATCGATATGGACGAAATAGCCGAGTTCTTTGGAAGGAGTGGGATTTTTATGAGAAAGAATCAAAGGCTTGAGAGAGAGATTCGAAACAGATTGAATAAAAGAGATTTGGTAAATTTGGTGTGACCATCCGTTTCCTCTCAACTCTTTTCACATTCTAGTGGAGAATATAAAAAATCAGGATCTTCTTAACTACAGAGTACTAAAATGTACTAATTGTTACACATTCAGATCAACGACTGTGTACTCCACTATACACACACATACTTACAGGGTTTTATAGACTCAACTGCTCCATCAGGGCTAAGCCAGGATACTTTTTAAATGTGTGTTTGATACACGAATCTACTTTGAAACATTTTCACTCTACACTCTTTCGATTTTACGCCTTTTTTTAAGTTAGGAACAAAATCGTGAAATGCATAAATCAGCAATTCTCTTCTCCTGTCTCTCCTTCTGTCACCTTAAACTCATTTATACTGCTCCCATTCTAATTTAAATTCTTTATTACTAAAATTCTCAGATCAATCAAACATCGCCTCTTTGGCTTATCCATTATTGTCCTACTACGCAATGTGAAGCAGGAGTAGAACATACATGCATGTATGATTTGGTACACATACCCTACTTCAAAACTTGTCTATAGCCCAGGTGAATTCTGAATTCTATCTGAGAGAGAAATGACAAATTGTCTTTTGTAGTTCAAACCGTTTCAAATCCTAATTGTGAAGACGTGACTCAAATCATTTCTCGAGCGAGGGTGACTTTCCCCAGTCACACAAAGTTTTTTCTTTCTTTACTTATTCCTTCAACTTCCACTTAGATTTTGAGAGTGCACCAAAAACCAACTACTACTGTCCACATTAAAGCCCCCACTAACTACCAACATCAATAAAAATTACAACCTACGACCGAACCCCATGCAAATGCATAACTATAGATGAATACACATGCTGTTTTAACCGAGTATTAAATAAACAGGAACTCGGAGGAGCTTTTAAAATTTCAAAACCCACAGGCTACCATGGGGCTTACATAATTCGTGTTTAGAACTGTAAATCGAGGATTTATGACAAAGTTCCATTGCCAAAAATTATACTTGTACTGAAAGCTAGAGAGCTGTGCTCAATATATTATTATTTCAGCTGCATATTTTAATATATTGCAAGAAGCAGCAAAGTTCCTAGTTCCAAGACCTAGTTTTAAAATTACCATACACGGATGATGGAAAGATTGTCAAGTTGCAAGTGTGGGGACCTCGCCCCAGAACAAGAACTTATGACTGGACATTTGAACGATGAAAAGATATTGTCAAGTGTGGATAAGGGTGAGTGACTCGTAGCATTAATTACTCCAGTGGTGAAATTAGCAACAGAAATAAATTACGTGGTCACTCCTCAGTCCAGCCTTTAATGAACTTCCCGAGCCCTTCGTCTTATTCCTACCTTGAACGTACACCTAATTAGTCTCCTCACGAACATCATGCCATGGCACTGTGTTTGCTCAGACTTTACTTTCTGACTAGCAGCTAGCAACTCAGGTAATGGGGGGAAATAGGACTAAAGTATTTTTATTTTAAGATAATAGAATCAGATAAAAGGACAAAATTAAACCGGCCTCCCTATTGCGTTCCTACTCTCAATTATCAGCCACTGACCCGTATAAAACAATCAACACTTATAAATAATGAAGAACACGAGGGGGCTTGTTTCCCAAACACACTCGGACTTGACCCTACCCTCTGGACAATACATAGAATATAGTTCAATCCCAAATTCCCATTCCCAGCCCAGTTTTCATTTTTGCAAACTGCCATTACACTAAAAGAAACTGCTCTTCAAGTTTCAAACAACTAGATGGTCACACTGGAGTGAAACGAAATCGTAGCTTGTAATTCCTATCCATTATACATAAATAGAGTTAACAACCCGTAATAAACACAATCCAAACTCCAATGGTCCCATAAGATTTATTTTTCAATAAAACTCAAGCCTCTAAATATAAAGAGACGCCTTTTACATTCTTTTGATACAGGGTACACATATATACATACACATATGTATATACCCAGAGATACTAAGAACCGGAGTAATTTCAAGTATTTAATGTACCAAATCGGCTTGGAAAACTCCCAAGAAGGGAAAGTATCTGTGGTGTTGTAATAAAGAAGCTAAATCCCCGGATTAAATCTTTTTTAAACATCCTATCATCATCGTCTATTGGTAGTAAACCCTCTCAAGTTTAATCCACCGAAGATCGGTTCATGTACTTTTTCAAAGATTTGAACTCACGCCATCGTGGAATGGATGGACGGGCACAATATAATATTATCTACACGTTATCTCCGTCTTCAACAATCCATCCCGTCTGCCGACAGACACGGGGAGATGGATTACATCCATGGACTACATTTCTTAACTGAATAAAACAACGAGCGCCCTACATGTACAATGCGTCTAGGACAATCTAGTTAAATATGCACATTTTGAGTAAGTAGACATGTACAAATCCAGAGTGGAAATAGCAGTGAGAAGATAATAGGGGATTCTCTGCTCCGCTTCCTTCACTTTTCTGGACGAGTCGAAGGTGTTAGAGTCGTTATTATCGTATTTACTCTCGTTTCGAAACTTCTTTGGAAAATTACTCCCCTCGTCTTATTAACTATGCATGCTAGAGTAGGACTCGGAACTACTTAAGTGTAAGTGAACTCCTCTTCAAGACTTATGGACATTGCATTATTATTGTGTGTGGATAAAGGCGGAGAGGTAGTGGGGAAGTTGAAATAATAGCAAGGCAACTTGAATGATAATGATAATGGTGGGGGCATTGGTGGTAGAAGTTGAAGGAGAAAAGTACGGGGTACATAATTCCATTTCATTTCCTCTCCAAAACTCCAATATCATTTCAATTTTCTACTAATATTTATGAATCCTTTCTGACTACCAACTAACTCTTATTAGTCACGTAGTGAGGAGGCATTCTCAAGTGGTTTCAAGGAGCTTGAGCAATCCATCTTTTACTTTGGCTTTTAACCATCTTCATTTCAGGAATTAAACACATTATTGAGGGATTTTTTGAAACTTTTTAAACCCATTTTTACTCGAGACATTTATAGCACATTTGAATTCATGTCACCCACAGTATTCGTTATTAATGAGAAGCTATTGATTGCCAGTATTACCACATCTCTTAGTACATTATTAGAAATCTTAGAAATTATTAATCCCCTGACGGGGTGGTTACGAGCCTTGGATATAAAGTGGATTGCATGTGGCAGAAATGAATGGTTTTAGACAGTTTTTTCAAACTCGGTTTGCTATTGTGGCAGAGAATGCCGAAGGTAGCCACTTATGACTGTCTCTCACCTCATACCATTTTTAAACAATGGACTTGGACTCTAGTTTCAGATTGGGAAAAAAATCAAAACAGACTACTGACTCCGTTCGTGTTGCTAGAGAGAGAGAAAAAAACTGTAAAAAGCATGATCATATTTCATCCAGTGTATTCAAATACTTCTGTGCGGCACTGCAGATTCATGAAAAAGACTCAGAGAAGTTACTTACATTAGTTATATAAACCACATGTAGACAAATGTAGAAATAATTTCATATAGTCTACAAGCGAACTACAGGAGCAGGAGCAACAGCCAAGGTCTAAAAAATCCCAGATTTATTTAAGCTCTCTGTTTAGAAATCCAAACTTTTTTTACACCATTTTCATAGACCGATTAGAAACATTAGGCGACAGACGGTGATCTGCTTGCACAATTCCACATACAAGCTGTACAGTCAACAGTAGCAGTATCGCAACTGCAGAGGCTTCAATCTAAAATCCAGAATAAACTACCAAGTCCTTTTCAAACACATGCACATTTGATTACACTACTGTTCATGCAATCCAAGAGAAATCCTGAAGCCCCTACTATCGTTGAACCCGGACTACGAAGCCCTGTCACAAAGGTTAATATTTGATGTTAATGGGAAACTATATTCAATGTGAGTGTAAGATTATCGAATTATCTCATCAAGCTTATCGAGTTGACATTTGCGTTTGGAAAGGAGGAGAACGCGTACAAATATTGAGTGCTTACAAGTCTCTCCCTTTTAATGATGTGCACCTAACTCCCATGTATGTATAAGTAATTTAAATAGGCAGATTCAACCAAGTCAATCAGCGCAATAATATCCCCCAACTTAGAATATCATAATGCTCCCAGAACTTCACAGCTAAACACAATACCAAACTACTCAACCAGACTATCGATGCCAGAGCCCTAGCCAGTTGGAAATACAAATAGACAGAACGGGGGCGCTAGCGGGTATTTTACAAGTCAGTCACTCATCACGCAATGCCCACATAATAATTTAATTATTCTGTGGTCTGTCACCTATCACCATCATAATAACTCTCGACTCTCTCCATAGTACACCGCGATACTCACACATTACCCAATACATGAGAGCACCGAGGCAGGCCAAGTCTTACACTAGTTACAAACTGTTTACACAGTCATCCTCTCTCTTCAAAGCCGTAAATAACTCGGGCTGAATTATATATCGATGGATACCCTCGGCTAAAATCATGCAATCTTTCTCTCAAAGAGAAAATCAACTCTGTCATTTCACATACCAACGCGACCAAAACCGCTCGAAATGTGCATTCAAATTGTCAAATCCTGAAGCTTCCCAGTAAAGTTTATCCTCCTGCTACTTCTTCATACATATTATGAATCAGAAAGAAGGGACAGTGGGAAATCTCTCCTACATGGATTTAGCAACAAAGAGGAGGATGGACAGGTAAATGCCCAAGTCGTTTGTTCCATACGGGTTTCCTCACTACTACGAACCTCTGGTGGTCTGTCTAAGGAGGAGGAAGGAATGTAATTATGCATTTTAGAAATTAATGGAATCTCCCACCTCTTCTCTCTCATTCTACCTTTACATATTTCAAGAGCCAAAACCACTACCACTGCTTCCAACTACTAGTTTACTAGTTCGGGTGAACACGGGAGCTCATAAAATATGCACAAAGGACTCGTATATCTGTACACACATATGCGCTCTGGCCATGCATGAGTTTTATATTTGATTTCATGTCATAAACCGAGAGGAAAGTCAGCATGAGAGCTGTAATGGTTGGCTGGAGCTCACACCTCTCAAAGACCTGGAGAATATATTACACATATATTATTATTATATATTGAGGTGAACTTGTGTATGTGTTTTAATATATACATATGAACTCTGTGGCTCCGTGTACTAAAATCTTGAAGGCTTGAGACTATATTTTGTACAAGATACTTCCATATAGACCAAATGAACAAGACCCATAACACACCAGCACCCTCACTTTTTAATAGCCATGAAATTGAGTGCTAAAATGAGCCTGATGATGATACGATGATGATGATGGTAGAGTTAAATTCTTGGAGTACCCGAGAGGAGTTTTCAAAACCCTTTCACATGTCCTCGTAATTCATGACATTTCTGACACCTTCTTCTAATAATCACTTTTTGTGCTTTAATAACTTTATTACCCCAGACTGCGTCCCTCTCTCTCTCTCTGCTACCATTATTATCACCACATGAACATGCACACCTATTTTTAATTAACTTGTAACAAAATGCTTTTATATTTATATCTACATTCTTCACACTTGACTAGAAATACTTGTAAAATTACCTTCCTCCAACGTTAATCCTCTTGGCAAACTCAAAAGTTCAAAATCAAAACTCAATTTCAATCCAACTACAATAGCAAGCCAATCCAAGTGATAATTAGTGCATTGTTGTATTTTGACCCAGGGCACGAAAACCTTTCGAAACGAGTTGCTCAAAATAGACATTTTTTTAAGGGTGAAAAAACCTTTAAAATCCTCAAATATAAATAAGAGGACAGATTGTACATGTTGTGCATCTGGCACATATCGGTCCTGCGAGCTTGGTAACATGACCCTAAGAAAGATAACATATTTAAGATTAAAAAGGGAACCATCTGTGTACATTATCTACATAGAAAATAGTTTTCTATGAGCTCTGAGTTAAACTCTACCCTTTCTATAAATCGTACAGAGAGTTGAGAGTACTCAGTCATAGGGAAATTAGGGCAATGATGTCTTTATTTTAATTTTTCGTCTCATTTTAAAGGAGCTAAAGAAAGAAGGGGATACAAGACGTTCTGTCGGCAGCTTTATCCTTTCCTCGGGTGAAATCTTGTAATAATGGATGATGACGGAAAGCCTCTTCTCTCTCTCAGGCTAATAATGGACAGACACAAAAGGTCTTCAAGTTCACTCTCTGGCCCATATTCTTTGTTACTATTACCATAAAATTAGAAGCTCAAAGAACAACTAAAAACATAATAATATCTCTCACTAATACTCATGACATGACCAGCTCGTCTTTGTAGTTCTTACAATCTAGTAGCTCTACTTTAGAAAACAGGAGCATTTTCTATCCTATTCGCTATTAGCAGAGCCCTTTTTAAAACTTTCAAAGCATTCTTCAAGCTTCCAATACTTCAGGGCTAACGAAAAATAACTCAGAAATCTTGGGATGTCAGTTAGTGAGATCATAAAATAAAATTCCTGCGCTTATGTGCCATGCCCTATTCCATCTAGTTTTGAAACACTAACGAAACGGTCGATTTAAATTGGATGATTTCCCTATGCTGCTATCTTTAATACACACCGGTGGAAGTTTTCTGAAATCCTTAAGAAATCCTAAAATTCCGTTACTACTACAACCAGTGATCATCATCAAGAAATCCTCCACATCTCATCATCATCTTCTTCATATGATCTTTTCGTGCTCCCACTTGATAACTTCCAAGTCACGCTTTTATGTTCCTTAAATCCCGGTTTCCTGCACGAACGGGCATTCCTCAAGACTCTAGGCGAAACTTTCAGGGCTCAGAGCGAGCGAGAGAGAGAGACAGGAACCCTTTGATCAAATTACAGACCATTGACAGAATTAGATTTCCAAACGGATCTGAAATTCTAACCTTCTGGCCAACAGTTGGTACATACTCGGTTCTTCTTCAAGTATTTCCGCCAACGTCCTTAGGGTCATTCATTACAAGAATGACTGCCAAAGCCACGTACTTCCTAAACACTGTGATCCCGAGTCTGACATCCGACACCGGACTTGTCTCTTTTTTTTTTTAAATACGTGTAGCTCCCAATCTAATTGTAGACTGGGGTATCTCCGTTTTTAATAAAATTAGGAATTTCCTTAAATAAATTACTGGGCAGAGCCAATAATAGTTACCCTGTGATAAAGAACACATTAGGATGAGATTGCAGCCTCACTTCCAACAATGCTATACTATAATAGCTCCTCCACTTCTTTCTACTAAATCTATGTACACAAAATATAATAAACTCTTCAAGTTCTCACTCTCAACCTATTTTATGGCTATTAGACTCCCATTACACTTTATCTTTTTATTAGATCACCACTACTGATAATCCCTGTACAAGTTGTGTAATACTAAAACTCGAGTGGATGCCGCACTTGGAAACTTTTAATACCAACCTGGGGTCTCTTCTTCTCCTCTCATTCTATTAAAATCAACTTGTTAATAATAACCAAAATAAATACTAGTCCCTACTACTAATATCTCTCTCTAGTTTAAGACGGTCATTAACTTGCTTATCGTAGCATACGTGTTATTATTACTTTAAGTAAATTACCCACTCCATCCTACCTAAAATATCCAACACTGCCAATCAACTTGGGAATCTGATCCGTAAATAATCAACAACTGAGTCTTACAAACATTCCATAATCGTTGGGTAATACACAAGCAGCATTTATTTATTTATATTTCCCAACCGTGAATTAATTCACCAAAATAAGTTTTCTTGATTGAATTTCAATGTAGTAATTCTCACTACATTCCAAGCCCAGTTAATACCATGTTCTCCATATCTGTGCAAAATCTTGAAAGGATGCCGCAGCGCAGCAGTAACAGTAGTGTGGGCAGTGTGGGCACATACACAGGGAAATAATATTTGTCTTGTTAATTAAAAATAGATAAGTTATGTGTGTGTAAGTAGAAATGACAAGAAGTGTCATTAAAATTTTTACAGCTGTCTAATCGGCTGTGAATACACGTCTTTCTTAATTGTCATTCAGCCGTATCTATCCTCATCTCGACAAATCCTGCCCTGTTATGTAGCCGCTATTATTAATATACATAGATGAACTTTCGTACTTTTAAAATACACAACAGAAGAGAGCTTTGTATTTTGTGCTCAGAGTAAGCCTCACTCATCGTCAAACACAACACATCAAATAGGCTACAAAGTCCTTCAGCCCTTTTTGCGAAATAAAATAAATTTACTTGTTTCATTAGCTCCTTTTGTATTGTAGTGGGTTAGGTACACTACCAGCTCAGCTACGAATAATATTATTTCCACATTCTATCTTCATTAGCTAAAGAACAAATGAAATGAGACGAGGTTATCCACTACTGTGTCACAGGAGATAAAAACCCGGGGAGGAACAAAGACATGACCCATTTGTGACCTTAGCTTTTGTCTGACCCTTTTTCATTTTAGCATTCACTCTTGTTGAATTTGTGTAGATTAAAATATTAACGCATGAATGCAACTGCATGGATGACACGGTGGAATCGAAGGTTGTACCAAAGGAATCAATTAATTTTACACGGTATGGTATTATTGGAGATATTCCCAATCGTGTATACTAAGCCATACAAAAGTATATTGTGATTGTTGGCAAGGATAGGGAGGCTGGGGAGCATTGTTTGTTTTCATTATTAATATTATTCTAAAGATGCAACCATGCTGTATTGTGATTGAATCAATGGTGACACCAATTCCAATTTCATTTACTCCAATGTCACATATCATTAATTTAAATTTAAATCCCTCACAAAGTTTCAAAGGCAACTTAGCTATGTAGCAAGTCAACCGTGGTAGGTTTGAGAAAAAAACGACACCTCCAATGATTCCCCTGATTCCATCAAATGATTAGTTAGATTGGAGTGACGTGTGGCATCATGGCATATCCACGTCTTGTTAGTTGGTCTTGTTCCATGAATAATTATGCAAAAAGGAGTTCATCAGGAATTTCCTAACCAGTGCAAATGGACCATTAACCACTAACCGAGGAGGAGGACAAGAAATGAGATGAAACACAAGGGAATCTATCAAATCTTTACCTACCACCTCGAAATTTGCAGCTAAGCCTGACTTTTGTAAATTGTAATTGCGAAATCCCTTTCCATTTCATTATCTGTATTGAGTCGTTCAGTCCACTAGACACGATTTCAAAAGTCGAGTGCTTCAATTCAATTACCAAGACAATATTGTCTCTCCTCGTATCTTTTTTTACGAATCTTTTAAAGTTGCAAAATCCATTGAGTCGAGATTCATCAAAACACAAGCAAGTACATACTGCATTCAACTGCACTGTAGGGATTACACCCAGTCAGCATTAATTTACTCTTTCTAGATTCTCCGAGTGTAAATTGCCAATTCCTCGTCCCTCTCTCTCCCTCTCACTCAAGAGAGATAATCTTTTCTACTGGGGCTACTTTTGAATATAAAAAACATATTGAGAGATCACGAAATTTCAATAGAAATCGATCCAAATCTGCAAAATAGTATTTTATTCAAATCTCTTAGCAACAACAATCAATCTGGACTGGCCTAGATATTTTGAAAAAAGTATCTCCTGGGAAGCCCATTGTAGACACTCTGTGATAAAATTAACTACTCCACTCAGCCTGAAAACTCTCAGGTTTCCTTCCTATGAATACTAAAGACACTTAATGAGACGGACACGTACACGGACACTGTGAAATTACACTCCATCCCCTCTCTTTCCGTACTTGATAAATCATTTCCCTAAATCAACCAACATTTTAATCAAAGCACATGAAGCTTTTATAACTACCTGAGAGATCTCCCTTATTATTATCATTATCAAATGGGGACAAAAAAACGCTAAAAATGGACGAGTCTGATATACCTACTTCCAAAGTCGTAGTTTGATTTTCTCCCTTCCCCAATTACAGTATGCATAGGTAATTTCGTATTTAGAACCCACCTCTGTGTGTATACAATCTTAATTTCTTTCCGTGGGATCTCTCCTCTGTTTTTCCAATGATTATCTCGGAGATAATATCCGTTTATTTCCCTGCTGCGGAGGAAGACGAGTGTGTTATGTTATGTCATGTCCTGAGTTGTTAAGTAACCCGAATGCTCCCGTAATATGATTCCGATTGATCGTAAATGAGATTGCAATAAAGTTGGACATCCCTGCAGAAAAGCCCCCTCCGTTCCTAACAGTTAATTAGACAGGTTTTAAGGAAGCGGAGTTATTAACACATGCACGGTGAGTCGGTCTAGCTATAGGGAACTGCGGATCAAGGGAGGAGGCCTTTAATAAGTTGAGAAAAGCGTGGAAAGATATCAATTAAAGGAAATGTTGATTGCAAAGAACATTCAGTCCACGTCGGCATCCACCTTGAGGGGTGTTACCCTGCCTGAATGCTAAACACTCGTTAAACGAGTCCACCACCACTTTGTACATTTCATGGAATCTCGTTCAACTCTTTTCAGATGGATGACCAGTTTGAACTCTTTTGATTTCAATTGGTGTAGATAGCCCAATTTTACCCCTTCCCTCTTGCCCTGTTTGATTTGGTAATTTACCTTTGGTCAACCTGCTTTCCTCTTGGCTTCTGACTGCCTCCAGTGATCTTAATAGCACCTTCAATGAATCTCCGCTTAATCTGACCTTTCGTGTTTTCAACCTATGTTCTCCCTTGAGCACTTTCCACTCCCTATCATCATCACAATTATTTCCTCCACTAAAGCCCCGTTTATCCCAATCAAAGCTCATGTCCCCTTTAAGATACAAGATCTTTCAATCTCCCACTTGTATAATCAAACTCTTATTCTTATTCATTTTTACATAAATTACCTTCCCTCCAGGTTTAGATTTTGGATTTTTACAAAACATTATCCGAATTCCAGAATATATAAGTCATAATCACAAATCAGCTCTTCCCTATTCATCCGGATTACATAGCGTGAGACAGATGGACAGATCCAACGAAGCTGAGGAATTATACCAGGAATCTCAAAACCCAATCCCGCTTTGGTTTCACTTGTTCAAGTTGAAAAAAATAGGAACATTAAATAAATTCAGATGAAGCCCGAGGCGTGTAAAAGATTTTTTTTTTCAAATCTAAAATACAAACTCACCAACCGATTGAACCCGCCTACTGGAATTTACGAATGACACAGGTATTCTTTGAATACGCTTTCTGATGAATATTATCATCATCCTCAGTTATTATTACTAAATAGTACTGAAAGTACACAAGACAGGTGCTCCTGTATCTAGTACCTCACTCAATTTACCTGGTACATATCCTATCATCTCCATCTTCTTCTAAACATATCCATCATACATAGTTTACTTGGTTGACTACAGAGAATATAAACGGACAAGTGGAGGAATTTCTTAAGACAGTGGAGAATGATTCTTTAAAAAAAGTGAGTGACGACTTGCCTATAGAAATAGTTTGAAGAAGGCAAAGGAGGAGGGATCGCTACTTTTATATTCCATTCCACTTGAATTGACTGACTTGGCTTTGCTTGGGCTCTCTCTTAATAATAAATCTGAATGCTTAAATACCTTCTTCCTACCTCTTAAAGGACCAAAGACCTCTCTGCCTTTTCCACCAGTTCATAATAAATATAATGTGTAATATTAATAATAATCATGAATAATACACTGACTTAGGTACGTAGGTAGTAGATTAGGATGGAAGGACCCGGTAGATAAATTTAAAGTCAAAACTCAAGATATGCACATTAGTGTCCAAAGTTGTAGAAACTAAAGGAGAAAAGGGTTGGCCCTCCACCAACATATCTCATCAGAAATCATTAACTTTTCCAGTCCTTTTACACCTCGAGTGAATCAAGACATGAACTCCTGACTCATCCTCATTAATTTCATTTACAACTACATGAATATCAATAATTAAACTCGCTTAGTTAATCCCCCTATTATTTATTCATGAGGATGGAGCTACCTTCTTCAATCAGCCACCTCCTCGTATTTAACTACCAGATCTGATTAGACTACCAGATTAGACGAGATGAGCAATCAGGGGCAGATGCCAATA
The DNA here is from genome assembly GCA_034694785.1 of Agrenia bidenticulata. Lineage (NCBI taxonomy): Eukaryota > Metazoa > Arthropoda > Collembola > Entomobryomorpha > Isotomidae > Agrenia > Agrenia bidenticulata. The sequence continues at coordinate 177,483 of JAQFYM010000005.1, read as the reverse complement.
ATAATGGACTAACTTCCAGTTATCAAGTTAACACATTGTGTCCGTGTGTACGGTAGTCAGTGGTGGACACAAGCAAGAAGAAGAAGTCTTAATTATTTCAAACATTACTTGCAACTTCTTGTTTACACATTTCCCTTGAATGCAGACAGAAATTGCATCCCGTGATGCCATTCATTATTAAATATGACTTTCCGTTTCACAATCACCCTTCAACAATACAGCACATACACGCTGCTGCAGCAGTCTTAGTCCTTGTGCATTCACTCAGAGCCTAACGGGCAATTGACATATTGTACTCGTATTCATGGGAATGTTAGGAATTCCAATCAATTCCCTGTCTATCTGCCTTCTACATGTTCAACTGAACTACGGAGTTTTTTTTATTGTTCACGACCCTATGTACCGCCTTTGGAAATTGTCAAGCAACCATTTTTCCACTTCTCAAACCCAAAAAGCTCACCTTTCATCTTTATACGGGAAAAAATTTGGGGTTTTTACTTTTTCTCTACAAAAGAACAAGGACTCTCTAATTCTAAGAAAAGGAGTGCAACAGTCAACCAGCCAGTGTATACAGGATTGAATTGCTAGGGCAAAAAAATTAGGAAAGGATGATCATGGCCCGTTCGAAAAACCCTCGAGAGACGAGTTACACGGACAAGCCTTGCCTGTCCCCTTGTATAGGTTATAGGTAAATATAATATTATCTAAATCATAGGATCCCAACTTGTGAGTTTTTGGGACATTTTAAAGGTTTAAAAAAAGAGAAAGGCCCGAGTGGAGAGGGACATACTTGAGGTTGAAAAGGTGAGAGGATTCTTGTGAGAAACTGAATAGAGTTGACAAAGAGAGAGATTGCAGGTGGTGAGCCAGAAGGAAATCTAGAGAGACCCGATACTACGGCTAACCATAACTAAGAAAATCCAACACGGGGTACATCTAAAATTCTAAACACAACCCAGCCCAGACTGCACAAGTCCATCACCTTAAATTAACAATACCTTTATTAAATCTACCTACAATTCTCCCTTCTTTGACAAAAAGTTGTGAGAGGTCCCTAATTTCAATTCCCAAATCCTATAGGAGAAGGGAAACGTGTAAAGCCTTTGAGGGAAATCCGGAAACACTTCAAAATAAGAAATGGACTTCTTCTTCTCCTTGTCAATACCTTTCTTCTTCAGAAGTTCCTCTTTTGGTAAATACTAGTAGAGAGATACAAACAGACGGACATAATACGTACAACAGAGCGTTACAGAGCCGAGCTACAGCCAGCGCTTTTCGGTAAAGCTAACTCAGCAGATGGTGGATTACAAATGAGTCCAATATCACAACATATTATAGTGTCAAAGACCGAAGCACCCACTACTACAACTATACCTAAACTTAGATATAAGACTTTAAGGGTAATTTCATTGTTGATTGTAATTGTAATTTTAAAATGAGGATGACATTTGAAATCTTGAAATCTCTTGTGAAGCTTAGGAATCTATGATCACCCTTCTGCTCTCTCTACTCACTGGAGGACAGAACATGGTCATTTATTGTCAACTTGATATTGACGACTTGGAGTGGTCCATGTCAATCGTCGATGAAGGAGTAGGTCCCTTCAAGTATGAAACCCGCCCGACATGTTCTAATACTTATATTTGTAGTATAAGCTAATTCTACCACCCGACTCCTCCAATAGACCAAAATGACCCGTCCCGGTACTTCTTGGACAATCGACACTTTACATTTGTAAAACTTTTATTGTTATTATTATTTCCATTATTTGTCATCCAAAACATCTTGTACTTCCCACTATTCTTTCCCAATTACATATAACTACTCCATTGCTCTTTTACAGGCAGATCTCCACGAAACTTTAAAATCCTTTGAAACTTTAGAAAAACCTAGCGATTTATAAAAGTCTCGTACGTGTCCCCAATAACTCCCAATCTGGAGACTCCTCTAGGCTCTAGGTAAAGCACTCGATCAAATTGTAAACCTAAATTTATAGCTAAAAGGTCATCTGAAAAAGACGAACAAAAATCTTTCTCTCTTTTAACTCGTTGAAGTGGACCCCACCCATTAAAAAAGATTCTACTCTCGTACAAATAGTCAATAGTCATATTCTCCTTCACACACTTCTATTCATCGAAGGAATTATCGATTACTACTGATCCCTGATTGTTGTTCTCAGAGGGCTGTCAATGAAGGGTGACAAATATGGAATATGAATGCCCAAGCAATATAATACACCTCTTCACCAAAGAGTTTGAGTGGTAGCATTAGCCGTCTGTGTGAGTTGGTAACTCGCTGATTGATTGCAAGATCCCTCCTTGGAAAAGGGGGACGAATAATAACAAATAATAAAACAAACAGAACAAAAGCCACCGGAACTCGGGAAAGATTTCGATACCAAGTAAAAGGACTCTGGCTAAGGAGTGATGAGGAGACATTGAATTGAATAGACTTTGAAGCCAAGAATACCTCCAAGTTATAGAAATTCCAGACCATTTCTTGTGGAAACAATGATAAGTTTTCATTAGAGAGATTCCCCTCCTGTCACAAGTTTGACATTTGACATTGCTGAGATTCCCCAGAGAATTCAAAGGTTTTAATCCGGATCACTTTGTTCAGCTTCCTCCAACCTTCTTACTTATCTTGTTTATATTATTAAAGTAACCAGTCTCTTTGTAGTTCTTATATCTATAAGTCTCCCTCTCTCAGTATGTACCTATTACGGACTCTTGCTGCTGGACTTCCTACAGTTTTTGAGGGTAGGATTTGAGTCAACCCTTTTGGTATTTCATTTAATTCAAGAGCCACCAAGAGAAACTTTTGGTTTAAGATTACAACGACTTGAGTTGACGGTGATCTCCGCCCACACACAAACAGGGAGAAAAAAAATCAAGGGATGGACACATGTGTGACATGGGGTTGCCATAATGTCACTAATGTTACAGGGTAACCGGATACTCAAGACCATCGCCTTATTCTCCTTTATAAGTCCATAGTTCTATATATTTAATACCACAGTTTGGACCTGTTCCTACGGACTTAATCTTTCCCACTAACTACCTTGCATACATATTATAGATACAGCTATGATGACTCCATTTGAACACTATAGCTTCTACTCTACCAGACAATCCTAGACCATCAGAGCCGTAAGATTAATACAAGACCCTCTAACCAAAAAACCTCTCACCTAACTCGAACTTCACAACCAGAATTCTAAACACCTTTAGTACACATTATTGTAAATTACGATCTCGTCTTGGTTAATTTATGAGAAATTCATCAAGAATACCTGAGCATTGGCTGCACTGAGCAAGTTTTTGGGATCTCAAGCCGGAATTTGGTCTAGTGATACTTTGCTCGTAAACTCAAAATTAGGATGACTTACGCTTTCTCAAGTTGATAGAATTATGAATATGAATAATATTATTTTGTCAAGCAACACTCAATTGTCCCCCAGGGGTGTCACTTTACACACAATCTTTAGGAATAAGAATTATCTCAAAAATTATTAACACTAAAAGCAAATCTACTAAATATCCTCTCTCACAATCCTGTCTTATCTACAACGACAAGCTACCTCATCGTCTTCTTGATCATCTTACATCCAATTTCTATGTACTTTCAATATACTAACTGCATTCATATTTCATAGCCTGGCACTGCCTGGCAGTAAACAGTAGTGTCACCTTGAACTTATTCCTTTTAAGTTTTAAAAGCCATCTCTTAATAAAAACACGTCGTCTTGAACATGCATTCTAGAAAAAAGTGACAAATGAGAGATATCCGTCTTTGTTGACTCTTCACAAATCTTTACTAAATACTGAGACGGAAACTTATTACTTGAGTCCAGAGAGTCTACCTTCTGTAGAGAACTGACGGCTATTTCTTAGCTCGATTTGCATACATACGTGAAAGTCGCTGTAGTTTAAATGCTTTTTAAAGAAGACTTCACATACATTAGATACAGACATAAGACATATGATCTAAGGAGAGGAGGGACATTTACTATTCCATTCTACATCATAATAGTAATGTATGTAAAATATAGTATAATTTGATCCCGACTATGCATGTTCTATACAATACAACCGAGTTTCGACTCTCAAGTCCCAACATTGCAGAAGCAGTGGCATTTAAACGAGGAAGAAGAAGACTAATGTCTTAATCAACTGAACTCCTGAGGAATATGAGAAGGCGAGCTTGGAATGCCCATCAAAAGAAATAAATAAAGTAGCTTCTGAAGCACTTATAATTTATGGGTCTTCAAGCTAATCTATTGTAAATGGGGTGAGTTCAGTTCACTTCATTTTATGCTCATCTTTCCCCAACCTCTGCTTCCAAAGCTAATCCAAACTAACTACTCCTTCTCCTTGCTGAATGCATGTAAAATATTCCTCTCGACTACAATACACAGCTAAAGAGCGGAAAGGTATTCTTAGTTCCTCTACGAGCATAATGGTATTAAGCTATTTTATCCCGCACTACCAACACATACCGACACAACCTACAAGCTACCTAATCATAATGACACAAGGAAGGAACTCTGAGCAAGGTAGCTAAAACCGGGGAAGGTTAAATTAGACTCGTTTTGTCATTGCCAATCCCAGGCACTTGGTCTCATTACTCATGATGTCCATTAGACGAGGACGTCTTCCACATTCGTTGTTAAATACGGGCATATTATTTCCATGCTCTGCCTACCAACTATTAACCAACACCACCACCAACCATTATCATCATCAGCCCGTTACTATTTCACTCATAAAGCATTCTATTCCACCACTGCATATGAGAACCCATCCTGCCATTTAAACACACCATATTATACAGTCATGAGTTACTCTCATATTTCTTTTGATAGTTTCCCTATAAATATCTCCATAGAAGACTATGCGAGGAGGGTGGACTAATATCGCAATGTATCAAAGATATCTAAATCCATGTAGGAAAGGCTGTGGACGGGGAGCATATTAGGAGAGAAAATCCATTCGAAACCTATTTCACCCGGGTTAGTTCTCTTAATGGAGCTTGAAGTTACTCGGGCGTCTATTTGATTGCCCCCACGATCTAGATATCCATTATAAGGGGAGGCTTTAGATGTCTATGTAGTTACTCTCCAATCTCATTCCTGGCTATGCATGAACTAACCATTCAAGTAAGGGAATGACCTCTTTTAGTCTCTGGACTTGCTATTGATGTTCCAACGGGAAGTAGCCACTATGGACTGTATAGAATGATATAATATGAAGTCTTGGGCAGAGGAGCATTAGCCAGGAGCTGAAGACACTGGAGCCGTACAGCTTTTAGTCTATAAACACTTATACGAGTGTTTTGTCCGAATTGGGCAGTTTTTGCGTGAGAGGAGAGCATTATGATACGGGTTGATTTATATATGCATCGTTTTAGCCCCGCTTGTACTTTACGCAGAAAGATACACACAATATTGAAACGAGTTCATAATCTAGACTCTAGCAAACAAAGACAGATAGATTCAATCCAGGGTAGCTCAGCCACTGAGAAAGTATCAAAGTTTCTCGGGCAGTGCACAAATACAAATGTCCCATTGAGTATGGAAACGGTGCCATGGAATGATGATCGCAAGAGTCCCAGCCCTCTTCTCAGCGAACAGGGAAGGGAACAAAAGTATATACAAAAAATTAGAACAACTATGGATGGGTAGACACACGAACATGGATTCACAATGATGTAAACTATAAAGCACTTTTGTGTGTGTCACCATGGCTTTTCGGGTATCACCAAACCAGCTCGAAGGGGCATCCGTCAATAGTCTACAAATGATTTAGTTACTTAAAAATATGGACTTCCTTTATTACGTACAAGCTACTACTGCCCTACATGAATCTATTGACGATGACTACCCACTTGGGTCACTGGTAAGTGTCCGGCTGCAAAGCCCTACACAGCTTTTCTACTCTCTCATCATCTGACTCTCATTAGTGAAAGCAGCATGAGCCGTTTGGTCCACTAAGTCTGATGCATCCCACTAACTGCAATATATATAACCCAGTGTGTTAATCAGTAATAAACGAAACCATTAAAACGACCAGGGATTTCCTTCCGTCCATTTTCCCCCTAGAACATCTTCTCCATCGGTCGTGGCTCATCGCTTCCTTTAAAACTGCCCATGCTATGCCCATTTGACTTTTTGGTGGAGAGAGAAACGGTACAATATTTTAGATGGAAGTCGGCTAGAACACAAGACCTCAGAGGATACAATAAAGAAAAGGAACAAGAGTCAAAAATGAGGATTTTTCATCTTCTCTTCTCCCTTCATGCTCACCATGAGACCTTTTCATTTATGAGTATGCTACCCCAGGGGCGTAGTAATTACCTCAACTTTCAAACTCTAACGCTAACATCTTGAGACGATTTAAGGGAACGACACTGGCAATGAGCCGGGTGTCCGACGCTGCTCAATTCTCATAGTCCACCTCTCTACCGTTTCTAACCTTCGACTATAGAGAGTAGAATATTGTTAATGAAATAGAATTGTATTATCAGGTGTGTACTAGTGTACAGATATGGTTGGCTGGAATGGCGGAAGAGAGGAGAATTCCGCTCCCTTGATGATGAGAGAGAGTGTGAAGATGGAAATGGGAAATGCAAATGCCTCTTTCTATCTCTGTGTTACAACTTAACGCTTTTGACAGGTAATTGCCAACCACCTTGCTTTCCTTCTATAAGAAAATGTATGTCTCGAACTTGAGATCCGTGCACACAGCACACACTATATACTACCACCACTCCTACAATCCAGAATCTCATCTGGACTGCTGTGCAATGGAAGCATTCTCTGTGTTATGTGCTGGAGATTCATATTTACAATCACATAATAATGCAGGATAATAACATTTCCCTTTTGGACACCCGACCTCAAAACTATCTCCTCTCTCTCTCTATTTCCTTGAGATGCCGAATACCTCATTCTCCATTCTCAGATTTCTCATTTCCATTCTCCTGTCTTTATGGAATTTCTAAGAAATTTTATATCCACCCCCTCCCCCACTTTTTACTTGTAATCCAACCGCTGATTGACATTTACGAGTGGACCTTAAACTCAACTCTCAAGCCGAGCAAACGCTTTTAACTCTCTGCTCTTTTTCTGGGACACCCGACAATTCCCAATTTCATGCTTATTACCATTTCCGCGTTTAAAAACTTGCTCCAAACTGTTATCCTCATTAACACCCGCGGCCCCAAAAAGAGCAGTCTTATCTACCCGGAATGTAACCAGCTGAAAACTAATGTATCTATGTGTCATTCACAGTGTCACGTTATCTTCAGAGTAGTCATTACATTAGACTTCAACGCTCTATAAAAAAATATATCTTGGTCAATAAAGGGCACTACGCAATTTCGGGCCTGAAGTACAGAGATAAAAAAAGTAGCTCACTGAGCTGGCACTTGTACTGGTGGTGGTGGTAGTATGGCCATGGGATTATGTAGATATTGCTCTTGTACATAAAGGATTAGATTAATCGTAGGGAAGTGAAGGGCCGTTCAAAAATGCATATGAGAATGGGAAGGAGCTCATATACATGGATAATACGATGATTATTGGCACTTGAGAAGATTAAAAAAGGCCGTAGGATCTGGGAGTAAAAAAGGGTGAGAGGGGAAAACACAGAGAACATCAACATCTTCTGTACCGTCCATCCTGGACCAATAAAAGGCAGGATGGCCAACTAAACAACTATCAACGGACCTAATGCTCTCCTATAACATAACCAGGAGAAACGAACCATCTCCCGAGTCTCGAACCAAACCAAGCGTGGAGACCCTAGTTAAATGGAAATCAATTTGAATACATAAAACCTTTTTGTAAATTCTCAAGTGGACTCACTGCCTCTTCTCCGGCCTCTCTAATATATGGATATGAAAATAGAATGCTTTCCTACTTAGACAAGATGCATCATTTTGTAGATTCTACTCTCTCTGTATAGTCAGGGAGGGCCAGTTGACTAGTTGCATTTGAATAACTTTTTAATAATAAAATAGCCGGGGAAAAAACTCTCGAGCACTTTTCCCACTGACTTGGAGTGACTCTCTTGTTATGTTATTTGTGAATTATTATTACTATTTCATACTAAACGACAAAATTCTCTACTACCTATAGGTTCTGGAGTTAAAAACCTACTTTGACCATTATTGTATTATTATTATACGGCATATCCCTAAGCAACGAGGATTGTGTAGACCTTTTTCTAACATAAGTACAAGTGGTCCCTTCTTACTCTTTATTGTGTACTCTTTTTCTAAGGTCCATTCAATTCCCTAGCTCTTTTACTAAAATCCGTACATATACACACACAACTCCATAGACCTCAACATAAGCCCTAGGTACACAAACTTTTACAGCTTTTACTACAAACTTACCTACCTACTCACAAAGTCACTATTCTTGCCTCCAAAACTCTTGAAAGACGACCAAGTAATAATAACGCAGGGTCATCATCATCATCATATCATCATCAAAGAGCTAGAGAGATGTCCTATGACACAGTAGATAAATTCTGAAATTTTACGACTTCAAACTTCTCAAGCAACTATATAGAACTACGCACACGACTTAGGTATTGAGAAGTCAGTGGCGTTTTTTTCCTTCTTTAACTTGTCCACATCTGTGTAGAAACGTCTATAGAAAAGCAAATCAAGACCAACAGGGCTGACTCTTCTTGTTCCATTTTACTACTTTATTTTACACAGTTGATTAAAACAATTGAAATTCCCAGCGCCGGGTTGAATGGCTCCCAACGGATCCCAAACACCTAGCTGACTAATTGTAAGAAATGTAGATATAATGCATTTAACATATAATAACTACAGCCGAGGATTTGCTGAATAATTACCTCGGACCGAACTTCCTCAAATTTTACCCCGGAGCTAATTGCATACATACAATACACACAAGCATATCCTGCCTTTCCTTCCAACTTGAAAAGAGGATCACGCGGATGACTTAAGAATGTAGATTTAATGCCTCTCATGACACCGTTGATGATGATACATGTCATAAAGGCTTAAAACAATAGGATAAAAGGAACACGACACTGGTCTACCAACTTCTTGCTCCAACTTTACAATATCCCTTCAACTACCTTACCATAGTCCTCATCATCATCATCATCACCATACATAAAATCCCTTTGCTACTTGAGGTAACGAAAAGGACGAGACGTATTCAGAAAACAATCCGAATAATACACACTAGAGAAAGAACGCGTAATAATAATCATAATGATGGACCTCTCTCTCTCTCTCTCCTCTCTCCTAAGTACTTGGTCCATATATCTTAACAATAAGTGATGGGATGGGAAAAATATTACTAGAAAAGTTTTTCCCCGTGTATACATATTCACCAGTTACACTGACAACACATACCTACTCAAGACGTAATGTAATATACAAGATTCAGAAAGTGTTGGACTTGGTAAGAAATCCCAGTCAGTTAGATTGGGCTATAGAGCTTGGCATTACATTGGCCAGAAATTTTTTTTTTTCTTCCTTTTCCATCCTAGAATTGTGAGTGAGTTGGACAAGGGAAACATAAATCAAGTCAAGTCTCTTCTTTTTATTCTCTTTTACATGATACACTCTTCTCCTCTGATAGTGTGGAGGATTCTAGATTCTACGGACGTAATAATAATACGAGTATCCTCGTCTTATCCGTATACGTATATAGAATTACCAGGGTAATACACTTATCTATCGTGCTCCCAATATAAGGCTATAAGGAACTGAACAATGCAAGCAAAATACAATACACTGTTTAGCTCAGTCAACAACATCACTATCTAGGATGTGGAATCTAGAATCTAGATGTGTACCAAGTGTACCTACGGTGTACGTGGATGGATGGACTTGAGTTTCTCTAGATAGTAAACTCAATATCTTCAGGTTGCATGACAATTTATTTAGTAGCTCCAACTTCCAATAATCTACCTCCATGATCTTGACTGCGAAATATAGGCTGGAGCTCGTAATCAAATTTCCAAATTCGATTCCCAGCTCAGAAACGTATTTTGAAGGGAGAGTTCAAAAACAAGTGTACAGGCACGAATATTTCTGAGCCCTGGCCAAGGGATGATGGAAAAGTCAGAGCAGTCCTCTCGTCTTGAACGTAAAAAGATGTACAAAATCGTGCACAGCAGGAAACCCTTTTCAAAATTAGAAATAATTGCTCCACTCCACCAGCTAAGGCTTTTTTATCATCTATTTCTTCATAACAAAATCTATTATTCTTCCCCTTCATCTTCTCATGGGCTAAAAAATAAGCTCTGTCTAATGCTCTCTCTCTCCTGGGTCGAATACCTTATCGCTTACTCTTCATCCCCATCTAATATGGAAAAAGTCACCTGACCAAACTCAACTAATTTAGTTAAGAATATAAGACTGAACAATAAGCTTGGAGATTACAGTAGCAAAAATTTCGCTAATTCCCTAATCCGTCACTTGACACCCTAATCTCTTTAAAGAGTAAATTGTTGCTTGGACTCAGCACAGAAGGCCTTATCATATAATATAATAAAAATAAGCCTCATTCCATTTTGAAAACACAAAAAGAAATTCAACCCGAAGGATCTCAAGTATGTATTTCTACCTGCATCCTTCACCCTAAAACCGTCAGCCATCGAGCTAAGATCCCGTTCATAGTCGAAATAGTAGAATACAACAAAAAAGATCATGAGACCCACGAATCCTAATTCCTAACCAATTGATAATAATAGAGATTTTTCCGTTCCCCGAGTTGATAAGAGACTCCTTGTACATTGTACTCACTTCAAATCCGGAGTTCATGTTCTATTTTGTTGGTCAAATCTGTAGCGACAACAATGAACAATGAGAGCCTTGGAACTAGGAATAACAATACGGCCTAATCATCAACGAATCCCTTCTAATAACGATGAATAGGTAGACGAGAAAGGGAACAAATTAGAGTAGAATATTTCTCTCTCATCATTTCATTCCTTGTGACTTGTCAATATGAAGAATATTCTGCATAGTATAAATCTTGTCCTCCTGGGTGGTTATAATTTTCAAAACCACGTCTCACATACTCAACTCTTTACTAATAAGAGATTAACACAGGGAGAAAGATGCACATATAGGAAGTGGTTGACCTTTAAGTTTGACCCATCTTCGCATCTCCCTTACCTCCTCCCCAGGTATAGGATACTGGAAGTACTTGATCAGTATACTTTGCTGACAATGAGTTATATAATATATTATCGAGTAGAGTGGGCTAATGACGAGCATTGACGAGGAAAGACCAACTTGTGACATGGGGAGCTTAAGAGGCCATTTGCCCGCTGGTGGGACAACGGGAGTCTCATCTCTTAGGTCATTCATTCACAAAAGGATCTCATTAATAAGTCTCACAAGATGAGGATTCTCGAATATATATATGAGGAGGATGATGATGATGACTCCGATTATGATTATGATGATTAGGCGAGCATTGATCAAAAATAATTTGAGATGACCTGTCATCAATATATAACTGGCTCTCTCTCTCTCCCTCTCAAGATGGAATTCCACAAGACGGAGCTAATTTATTTCTTTGAGTTCATATCTGATAAGCCGATCTGGTCTGGTCCGGCTCCTCACAAATCCATCGATTGCATCAAATCTCATGAATCACACGAAGCCACCCAACAGATCAAAGGAACCTAACCATCCATCCCGTGTACATACAAATACCTCTGCCCATATCAAGATGATAAAATTAAAGCATACTTACTTTCCTCAGAACAGAGACACTCGTGTACCTATATCTTTCTCTCTTTCTTGAGATTCCTAATATATATGATATTTAGATATACTTATTCAATTGGACTGGATTCTAAATTCTACGTACCACCCAAGAATCGACTTGATTCAAGGGTCGTTCTAGTCTGACACCAGGGACTCTGGGAAAACTTGCCAGGATCAAGAAAGCAACCCCTAGCATCTCAAAGCTCTTTCTCTCCTGGCTACGAACCTGAGGATGAACGAAGACTGATGAGAGATTTGATATAAAAGGCCGATATGAATGAAATGAGGATATTAAATTGCAATGCTTGTTGATGCTCTGTTCACTCGTCTGTACTCAAATATATATTACGATGCTCATCTCAATCCCACTTGGTCTCTTTGGCAGCAACACACAGGTAACTAACTAACTGTATTAGAAGCATGCAACCATTTCATATCCTATAACTCAGTCCTCGGACCCTCTCGTGTCAAGTCCAAGACCAGACTTCTTCTATATCCATTTATATATATGATTACATAAGATTGTTAAAAACCAAAGTCTCCCTTCGTATAATGCTGGCCAAATCATTTTTTTCAGAATTCCATGATGAATGTGACAATGAGGAGGCTGACTATATGTGTGTAGTAGAGTGCAGAGGAATATATTAGTCTATAGGAAAATCCAGCTCAGAACTAGCAAGTGAGCTAAGGCCTGAGGGACATTTTTCATGGAGAAAAACTGGAAGAAAAGGCCCTCCTATCTCCGTTGAAGATCAGACATGAGAACTGATGATGATGGCAGCTGCAGTGTCCTTTGAGTTACAGTCATGACATCAGATGACCCGGACAGGGACCCTTTCCGCCAACTACCTCATTTATTACCCTCTCTCTCTCTCTCTTCATATTTTTATACACGATATTATTTCAAGAACATCTATCCACACTGAAGAATATGATAGGCATGCATGTTACAGAGAGAGAAATAAAATAAAAAACTTCTTATATCAAAATATTTTTCCTCTCTAAATCCCGAGGAGAAAAGTTGACCGAAAAAAGGGTGCGATGGTGAGGATAGGATTCCGGTCCTCTCGTCTGAATTCTGATTAGACATCTGAACATTGGACATGGACAAACAAACAAGCGTTGTTCTCGTATTATCATAAAGAAAACAAATGGATGGACAAGCGTATTCATTATGCACGGCTGAGCTACTTGGACCAGAGTCTCAAAAAACTAGACCCACACATCTTGGTACTATTTCATCCAGCTCTCTCGTTTATATTCCTTGTTGATATTTGGATGGGCAATATCAACGTATGACCAACTAGGTGACAACTTGACAAAATCTAACAAACCTATCAAAATAGTTCAAGGGGAGCGTCATATTCATAAAAACAAAATGTTGAATGTCCACCCTGGTCCTGAGATGGATCACCTTGTTTTTTTCATCACAATAAATTTAGTGTTGATATTTTTTCATCATCATAATTCCTTTACCCGGGCGACTGCTAATTGAGAAATAATTACACAATTCCGTAAAATTGTTTTTCTCATTTGTGGTCGGGCTCGGGTATGTTTTTATTATTCGGCAAGTGCTAATTGTATTTGTGGGAAATATCCAGGAATCCATTTCTTTACGGTTGTCGTTCACCCTGCTGCGACTACTAAATCCAACCTTGTGTAAATACCAATCCCCTCAAAAACTAATAAGTCCTAAGTCCACACATATCTTTCGATATAAATACATTTGATTGAAAAACATGGACCATTTAGCCTCATGGAATAGGAGAGATGAGGGTGTAAGATGAGAAAAACACATGTCATCTCATTAGAGAGTACAACAACACCTTTGGTTAGCTCAACCTTATCATTGTCTTCAGTAGACCTCATCTCTCTGTCTTTTCTACACTAGCAAACGCGCTGTAATAATAATCTCATTTTTATTACAGCCTTCGCTTACATTTCTACCATAGTTGATGGGGATGACGATGGTAGTTTTAATACGACGGAGAAGTGGATGATAGACCTGATAGGTTACAAGTTACAAATATTCTATATATTTATTATATGTATTATTGGGTCGGGATGACTCAGCTTTGCTGATCTAACTCAAGTGAACTCGAACAACTGTTCCTTCATGGACTAAAGGCTTCAAAGCTACACATCCCATTTTATAATTTCACTACATTGGAAATTTCACAGTCAAAACCTAATGGGGCGAAACATCCTATCTGATTTAGGCACAACTCTATCAATTTCCCGTAAAAATGAATTAACAGTTCCAGCAGCCAGGGCGTAAAATCCATTTGTATTTATTACAAGTAATCACTTTCAGTGCTGGTGTGGTACCTTGATGAATAGTTTTTTTAAAGAGTTTTTCAACCTATTATCCCTCCGCATAGCAGTGTTCCACGAATACAAGCCGTAGACTCTACATCCTAGCTGAGCTACTCGATACATCAAGACAAGTTGAGCATATTAAAAGTTGCATGTTCTCCAGTCACACAGAGTGAAGAGATTCCGGTTGTTCCTACTTTGTCCATATTTTGTCGAGTGGTTTCCAAGAAAAACTGTTGCTTTCTTACAGTGTGGTGGACAACTGGACAAGTCCTTCTCAAATGTCAGCATTGCAGAAGCCAAGCACATAGATATACAGGTAGAGGGGCGTGTGGGATATAATATACCCGGTTTTCGGTACTGGAATGAAATACAGTGCCTTCATTACGTGTACTATTCCGACTAGATTTACTCCTTATTGCTCAACCCGTCCACGTCTCTTGAGTTAACAAATAGAAAACTAATAAAACACATTTTTTACGGCCTCAACTCCTCTCTCACCACAAAACTTCTTCAGATTAACTGTGTCTGCTGCTCATCAAATAAAAAAAATATTATTCTCAGAGAAGGAAGGAGAGAGGAAAGTCAGAGGACCGTTTTTATGCTCATGTCGAACAATTCCTTCCTCTCTTACTTGCTCCTCATCTCACATCCCACATACTTAACACTTAACTAATATCATACATAGATATACTATCCTGTGCATCCTGGAGAAACCTTATTAATCCAATATGACGCCATAACCATAACTAATCCAACTTGGACACACAAAAACCTGGACTCTAACACTCTTTAGCTCACCAAAATATTTATGGTATCGTAGACTTTAACTGTCTTCGTGAAGCTAGTAAGAACTTTAATTGAATTGCGAGCTTTTTTGCCTTGCATTTTATTGCCTTCTTGTTGGGGATCCATTTCAATCTTGTGGTTGTATTGACAAATGATGAAAATTTAAAACACAGACCCTGTCAAATCTCAAGAACCCTGCCACATAAGATACCGAATAACTTTACAAGTCAAAGGTTCGTATCTGCAAGAAATCCGTTCAAGCACCAATAGAATTGAGTCATCCAACTTTTCTCCTACACCAGCTATCGGTAATGGTCATCAGCAAGAGTAAAGAAAATTATTCAAGGAATGTTTCCACCTCCGTTAATAATAAAGTAAAACCAGAAGTTGCAACCTGCCATCCCAACACATTCATATGCCAGGGAAAGAAAACTCATGAAAGAAAATGAGGGAGAAATGGCAATGAGACACAATCAACTTCCCTTGTACTCTCTAGTAGCTTGTCAGAATAAGCAAATCTGAGGTAAACAAAGCCCCATGAATCGTACATTACAATAATAATATAATAATAATAATAATAATATTATCATTATTATTAAGAACAGGGGGAAAGAAGTTTTAAGTACTTTTCAAGGGGCTTCATCACAAATTATTAAAAGATTACCTTCTACACCGCGAGAAGAGTTAGCTAAAGAAGCAAAGCTGACAAGACATGAAATAGGTGGAAGGTGTGAACTGAATCACTAAATTTTTGCAAACACACACACACAACACAACACACTTGATTATCCATCTACGATAGACTTGTATACAGTTTTTTTTCAGCCTTTCTTCTTCTATATATGCTCATCTCCTTTTTATGGCTAAAAACTACACGGAATCTAACGCAAGTTGATTTCTAAGTGGAATACATATACAGAGAGAGAGAAGAAGGAGCTGAGAAATCCATAAAAATTTGCAATTTAACGGATGCTTCATTTGGCTGCAATAAGTTAGCTTGATGAATGTTATGCATGTGTGTGTAGTGTTGGCTGGCTCTTCTTCATGAGCACAAGTAACAATCAGACTCATCAGCAGGTTTTCACCTATTCAGCCAGATTGGCAAGCTCAAAGCTGTCCTGTCCTCCTGAACAAGCCGATGCATTAATTTTATTCTTTCTCAGCAACTCGTAAAATAAACACTTATTTATCATTTGTAACACCAAACCTGAATTCAAAGGAATTTATTTATTTCTATTTCTTGATTAGCATTTATTCAAGAATTTTCTCAAATTACTCACAACAACTCCACTTGTCTGCATTTTCCTTACTCACCTCTATCACCCGTGTACCTCGACCTCCTTGTTCCTACTTGATAATCTTGATGGACTGATTAGAGGAGTTTGTTTTTATACAATTAATCAAAGGCATAAGAAATGCATGATATGGATTGGGTTAAATATGGGATTTAAATTCTACGTTTTCATATGCAAGAGGACATCCTGCATTTTCTTTGAAAAACGAAGAAAAAACGAACATAGATGGTATTCTGAATTGACATTCAAACGAAAATTTTAAAACCCTCAAATCTCATTTCATATGTATTAAACAAGTCCGAGTCTTTAAAAACAGATCGGCTTTTCAAAAGAATATCTTGAGCCTCATCATCATCATCATCTTGACTAGGCCGAGGAAAATTATCCGCCCAAAAAGCAATATGTAACATTACCTTGTAAGCCCTGCCCTGAGTGTCATAAGCATCTTGCTCAGAGCTTTGGCGTGTATATCCTGTGCAATAATAAATTTCCTATAGATCACCTAAATTCGAATGACAGATCACAAATCAAGGTGAAAAAAAATTGGGAAAACTGATTAGAATGGTGAACCGAGTGGGTTTTCAATTAACACTCGACACTCAACACGTACAGTACAAACTTGACGAGAGGTCTAGAACCTAGAATCTCCACTTAAAGGAAACGAGTCATCTCACCTATTGACTTTTTAGAAATATTTCTCACACTTGGAGAGAATAGAGAGAAACGCGACGTATCTTATTCTTTACTATCATATGGATCAGTTCAAATCAGAGATGTATATCTACGAGTCTCCTCGTTTTGTGAGATAGTGATAAACAAATTTCTCATTTATTTCTGAAGAGACAGCAAAGAATTATTCAAACTAGGATTTCTGATTAATTGAAATGGATTCCTCAAGCCAAGAGTGAGAGACTGAAAATATGTAGTTCACGTCGCTATTCCACGATTCTACCAATGATATTCATTTATAATAGTTGTGCATAGGTAATTCAGGTTAATTGGAATTTTCCAATGTTTTCAATTAATTCTTTTTCAATTAACTCAAATGTTGTCCTTGTACACTTTTCCTAATAAATCTCCTCCAATTTGCCATCCATCTGTTTTCAACTTGTCGCAATTTGCAATCAAATATTCATCCATCTCACAAGGAATCGTATCAATAACAGTACAAGCAACACCAAGCCTTCAACTTGTCCCACGCCGTAAAATCTGGTCTGATTGCTTCTTCCCCAGGTTCTCTATAGAGGCTATAGAACATACAGCCAATAGCTTAGAAAGGAGAGAAGAATAAAAAAGTTGTAAAAATTCAAAGATTGAGAAAAATCAGATTCCACCTTTTATCCTTGATCATAACTCTTTCCCGTAGAAAAGGTGTTAGTTAGTTCGTTAGGATTTATATTTATTATTGCCAAAACCCGTCTGTCCTCTCTTTAAAAAATTACAGACTCGCCCGCACTGCTTGATCTTTCACAGATCTATTTACTACTTCATTATCTCTCTCAAAGCTTCACGAAATGCCGCAACTTTTATTAACTTGATCAACTTTAACTGCTCTAGTCAAGATGGACAAAAAACATGCATACCTCTCTTTGCATTTAAATATTTGCCTCATTTTAGAAAACAAAAAACTCATCCCCTAATAAATTATACACCCTTTGTATAATATCTATAACAACTTGGTGAAAGATGACAAATACGACTCACTCATAAATGCAACGAGCTATTAAACTAATTAATATTTCATGGTTGAAACTTTGCAAAGATTATCGGCTACAAAGAACGACCAAGGATCTTAAGATGTTGTTGTGGAGCAGCAACTTCCGTGAAAGCTCATCAAACAGGAAATAAATCACTTTCTAGATCCCTCTAAAGAAAGGCACAGAGGAGATTACTCACTCACCACTCTCCTTAATCCTCCTTGAGTATGAGCGCATTATATTTATCCAAGGGACTTTTAATTAATTAATTAATCAAATTAAGCCCAAAGAGAGGGAAAGCGGTGCTTTCGTGCATATTAAGCCGGAATCAGTCGCATATAAAAGTGTGCCTACACCTCTACTTTGTAAGCACTACTTAATGATCATCATAATTATGAGTGTAGATTATGTATTTATGTATGGATGAAAATGAAGTTATAACAGAAGACGGAGGGAACTGATGATGGCTCCTTGTGGACCTCTAAAGGTGTAGATGAACTTCTTGAAAAGACAAAATCCTCCAAAACCCTTATAGTATCATCTTCCCCTTTCTTTCATACTATTACATGGAGAAACTGAGTTACAATTAGCACAAGATTCTACCCATAAGAGGACGACTAGACATTCTTATTGCGATTCTCTCCCCATTCACAACCGATGAAAACCACCACCATCAGTCATCAAGGAAACCCTGAGACTCTTTGTTACTTATTCATCTCAGTCAACTACAGGAGTTCTTAATTAATTAGACTAATTAATAAAATGAGTGTGAGAGCAGAGAAGACTGGTTAACCCTACTGGGGTCTTGTTTTGAGTAACTTCTTCCACATTCGTCAAGAGCAAAGGAGGTTTTTGAATGATGTTGATTATTATATACCCAAGCCACTGGGAATGACATATATATTTCACAGACGAAGAAGGTATTCACCAAGCTGCAATTATGTGCTATGTGCCATTCACCACTATTCAAGATCGGAGCAACAATCAGGAGAATAATAAAAGCTCAAAAGTGTCTCCACCATCACCACTTGTTCAAAAGAGGGGTGCATACAACAATGCTCATTCTTGAGAAACTCTATGAGGAATTGCCCCTCAAAACCATCCTCTCCGAGTCCTCATCATCATCATAAAATGAACAGTGTCGTCTAATTAATTAAGATCGCCCTGATTATTCCCATCCTCTCCTTGTGCCCCACCGCCGCCACTAGCCAAGTTCGTCTAGTGGCTCCGAGAGATGAATTTTGATAGATGTGCTAAAAAGAGCTGAATGAACAGAGGAAATGTTGTCATCCTAGAGTCTCTTTTGTCAAAGAATGAGTTCACTTCTCTATCTTCTGACTCTACTTATGAATGATGACTCTCCAGTTTTCATCAGTTCAAGTCCTCATCATAATAATAATCGTTCCCATTCTACGCATAGTAGATTCGAAATTCTGGGATGCGTCTTAGCCTCATTTTACTGCACAACCGAGAACTGAGGAACCACTAACATAAGCAAGAATATCTAGGACTTCTTCTCTGTGTGTGTGTACCTATGTTTACAATGAAAAACGGAACTAGCCACTTAAAGAGTTCAATTGAAAGGATGATATTGGACATATTTTCAAGTCAATATGCTTCTTACGAAGGTTGGACTGTCTCGAATATTTCAATTAGACTCAAGGTGCGAAGTTGAGAGAAATTTTGTTGATTCTTGAAGAAAGCGCTAATGGATTTTCAGAGAAGGGAGGACGAACGACTTGATAAAGATGGAACCAAACATTTTTCGGATGAAATGGAATGGAAAAGAGAGGAAGGTGTGACATTGGTGGAGATCGATTAAGCAATTCACAAGCACTTTTAATTCTCAAGTCATGGTTGCATGGAAAATGTCTTGGTGGATTTTCATTTATTATCTTAAGCTCTACTTGGAAGAAAAAACGATGCTCTCAGAGTTGTTCGAACACTAACAAACAAAGTATTAGCTGTATAAGGCTAGGTGTTGGTTTGTTTTCTGTGAATCTAAGCAGTTGATGTAGGTAGCAAGAAGAAATTATCAACTGATGACTATATGCCCCACCAAAATCAACAGCCCATGTCAAAAGCCAAATTGACACCGGGTTGGGAAAAAAGGTAGGAAGGTAGAGTTTTGAGACAGGTAAAATCATTAAGTAAATATTAATACAAAAAATCAAGTTGCTTCCATGAAAAGGGCAAACAATGTTATCTCTTTTTTTGGCCTTTGGAGTTACTTAATACTTTTAGAGACACAGGATCCTGTGTAAGGAAAGGGTTCCATTTCCTTCATTTTATGATGTTTTTTCTCCAAGAAAAACACAAGAACCATTCCTCTCCTGTAAACCCACGAGATTGTATTAAGTAACCTCAAACCACTCTGAATGAGAATGGAAAACTTTACCAGAAGCTACTTCCTTTACTTAATTTTTGGCCCTGTGTAATGTGTTAAAAGGCAGATGAACGTTATGAATGGAAGGAAGAATTTTAACAGTTTCCCTTATAAAATGTTTACGAAAACTTTTCCACAAAAGAACCATCCCGGGCTCGGTCCGTAGATTCCAACTTGGAAGCATGTCCGAAAAAGCAGTGAGGTCCTTAGCCAAACGCTAGTAAATTGTACGTGAAGACAAGCGATGTTTAGATCCGATAATAAATCATAATTATACTTACATTGGGTTGGAAGTGTTCCAGTGAACATTGAAGACTTTACTACTGCAGCACATGGAACACATGAGGATCAATGTTTGAGCCAAAATCACAGAAATTATTTTGTAAGTGTCGAAGAAGGGGCCCCCCATCGCCCCCCTTCTTGTCCTGCTCAAAGAGACTGAATAACTTCCCAGCTTCATGGCTGTAAATTTAATACTTCACCCGCACAGGCACACCCACTAATATAAACACTAAAAAATAGAATTTCCGGACAATATCCGAAAACCCTTGAATTCAATCCAAATTCCAAGCTGAACTTTTCTTCTAAGATGAATAACCCTGGCTTCTTGACCGGTGGCTACTTTGCTGAATTACTCAATAGAATACTTGAGATGAGGATATATTCAAAAAATATGTAGAGAGTACGACTTAACATATTTCGTTAACTTTGTCACAAATTCAACTAAAACACGGTAATTAAAATAACTTGACCAAAAAAGAGCCTACGTAAAAATAAAAGTCATTATCCACAATAGTAACTTGAGAAGAGGTAAATTATTTTGGACGTATAAGATTTGATATTATTCTCCAGAAGCAGTTGTTCTGTTCTTGAGCTAACTACCGGAGAGTTGTTAACAACTTAAAGGACATGGACACACAGAGATGGGATTTTTTTCATCCAAGCTAAGAATTTTTGTCTGAGGGACTTGATGTGTGCCTGAAACTGCAGATTTTATCAGATCAACTCTTTACTTCTGCTTTTCTGCCTGGTTAGATTAGAAACTTGTATTCTTGTTACTTGTATAGGGAATTGAGTAGTAAGTACGAGTGAACAGGAATATTATTTAACTCAAACTTTCTTTAAAGGAGACAGGACGGTTGAGATTGGACATAACATAAAAATAAATATCATCAACAGCAGTGGGCATCATCAACCGAGTTGACAATCATTATATTTTTTAATATTATAAAAATCCTTGGGTATAAAGTGTTTGTGTCTATATGTCTGTAGGTTGACAATGAGGACTGTATCTTCTCTCTGTTGGACTTATACAACTCGTTAACGAAAAGTACTTCTCCAGTCTTCCAAAACGTAACTTTTATTTAGGCAATAAGTTCGCCAAGCATGTTGTGTTCAATGATGCAACTTTTGAATTGAAGTATCACATTCCTTGAACAAGATCAACTTGATATCATCATCTCATCATCAACTCTCTCTCCTTATCATCTCCTCGTATCAATAGCAACACTCCAGCAACTCTGCCCAGTCCAAAAATCTAACAAACTTGAACTGAATAACTCCACTATTATTTTTTTCCCCTTTTCGAGGATTTCCTCAAAAAATATTATCCCAATGCTAAAAATAATATCATCCAATCATCTTGTCCACTTTGGTCAACGTCATTTAATCATCCTTTGAACTTTTATATGTTTCTCTGAAACTTTACTTCTCTCTGCATCAACACACTCGAATATTCCAGTCTAGCCAGCAACAAGAGCTCAGAGTCAATAAAGCTTAATGTGGCTTATTGGTTTCCTTCTTTTTTGAAAATGTGTCTATCAACAGAGTGGAGAGGATTTTTCTTGGGGACACAACTCGTCAAGTAATAAAGTGTTATTGTTTAACTTGGGAGACTAATGTGGTTGGAGCCTTTTCCCGTTTCCGAGGTTCACTTGTTGGGTAGTCCAGGATTTGGATCAAATAAACTCCCGTCAGACCTTATAGGCGCCGGTAAGAAATAGTCCCAAAATTGAGGAAGCAACAGGCTGCCCTTCTTAATCCATTTATGTACTCACTTACAACCCAAACTATTTCTCCCCGTCAACCGGCTCCACTCTTCGGTCAACAACACTTATCGAATTTCCATCGACAAAATCCAAAGGGCGATTTGGAAAATTTCTCTCCACAACTTAAGATACAAGACGGACCTAGTAATAGACTCACCCTACGCACTCTATATCTCCCGTGTCACTCTAATCCCACAAACGCTTGCAATATTTACTTCCAAGATTTGGTATTCCACACTCGAGTCGGAAATCAAACTGAGTATTGCACACTCAGAGAATTCGTCAATTCCGGTAAGTCACACGTCTACACTCGACTCCTACTTCTCCTGTAGCTTTATTAAGACTACAATATATTTCCAAAAGTCTCTAATGCGAATTGATCGATTCCTCAACTTGCTCTTGGCAAACGGATCGATTCCATAAGCCTTGAAGGAATGGTCAGAGAGTTTTAAAAATCCAATGCTCGCCTCTATAATCAAGCTGAGGGCTCAAGAGTAAGATGATGCCTTTTGGACGGAGTGACAAGGAGGAATGTGTTTATCCACGAAGAGTGCTTTTCAAACTGAACAGAGATGAAGATAAAGCCTGTAGGCTGTTAATTCAGAAAGAATGAGGAGCTCAAACTTTAAAAGTATTCTACATTGCTAGTGCTGCATTAAGATGCCCCCTTGTACATACATACCACCGTCACCACCATCATCATCAGCGTTCACCAACACTGCCAACCAAACTTGAACCTCTCGAATAATACCTATTCATATATTTTATACGAGTATCTCGACGAGGATAAGTATTTCTTGTTGCGGTACCCAAGGAGCATATTGGCCAGATGAACATTGCATTGCTCAAGAAGAACATGCATACCTACAACATGTAACTTGAAGTTTCTTATTCTTTGTATGTTGTCTTGGTGGTGTGTGTGGGTTGATTTAAGAAACCTCTTGAGGAGACGGGCTTATCCATGGTCACACTGGGAGAATATTATACACCAGCTCCATGCTTTTAAATACAACTATCCCTTTGCTATAGGACTAGGGAAATCTACACCTGAGAACAAGTCTTAAGTAACTTGAAGAGAGAGGGTTTTCTATTCCTTTACTTATATACAATTAGCCACAACCCCCTCAGACCGAAATGCCTCAAGACATGACCATCCAGGATGGCCAAGCCAAGTATCACCTCTATTCTATTCTCAAGTACCAGAGAGTGTACAACAACGAAACTATCAATGCATATTCCGTCTATTGAAATGCGTACAGACATTGTTGTTTGAATCTCACTTCCAGAGACCGATCCTATGCCTTCTCCAATAGCTTAAGAACTTTGAGAAACCATGGGCACTTATTTTTTCCTTCACTTAAACCACTCCAAAAAAGTCCAATCCATTTACATGGGCCCTTATTCTTAATCTCAATTTGTAGAAAACCTAGCCGTAGCTCATGAAGACCCTTTTCTATAGTCTAGAGTCTCATTGGACTCAAAGAAAAAGCTTTTCAACAATTCATTCAGCCTTCGATAGTTTTGAATATGCAAAATGCATTTTTCCAAATCCAATCACTAATAACGTGTATCCATACGGCTATAATACGTTCATCAGAAATTGGATGTAAAGTCATTCCAAATTCCACTCTGTACTATCTACTCTTGAGAAGGTGATACACATGAAGGGAATGCAGGTTGATGGGTAATAGGGTGCACATAAGGATTTGGTATGACCATAATAATTAGCACGTTGTCAATTCACAAGAAAGAACAAGCTGATTAGACTATAGTCATCCGCTTCTATGTAAACTCCCATAATTATTACCAGCATCTTGAAGACGGATGACTAATTTATTTATTGTCTCCCATCCGGGAGGAATGAATTTCTTGAGGTGACGTGTACCATTGCTATTGCCACTACAGAATCGGATAAACGATCCACCTCCTCGAGATAAAACAAAAGAAATATGTAATCGTAATCTACATGGAAAAGCAGATGGATGGCTTCCAGTTAGCCCTGTTTCAAACGTAAGGAGACAGTATAGCTGGCCGTGTTGAACTATAATAAATGCACTGCTAATATCTCTGTGTGCCCTAACGAGTGTCAGTTGTTAGTTAGTGGAGATGGAGGTAGACATAGTGCTTGGTAAAGGAGTTTTATTTTATTTGCCATTTGATTAGAGACTTGAGGGAGAATAAAAGTCGAGAAACTTCCTCTGCATTCAACAAACTCATTAACACTAAATCATTATTTTATTGGAAGAGCAAGGTGAGAGTGAGTGTGTGTCTTCCCCATTCCAATCTCATGTACTTATCCTCACCTCATGTTCTTATTAGTATTCACCTTATAAAATCCTCATCCTCGTCAACTCGTGAATTGGATGGGCTATTGATTGAGCAACTTGTCAGACCACGAACAAGTGACAACTCACCAACATTTAACATAACAACTAGCCATCACCAAGACTCTAGACCAAATTATACATACCCATCTCCAAGGGCTGTAGTCACTTCTTCCTCATCATTTCAGTTGATATAAAAAATCATCCACGGAATCGAATACTCAAAAAATTATCCCATCCCTAATTTCTATCTCACAAGCAGTAATCTCATAGCTTTGTTTCTAATTTGATTGAAACAGCAGGTTCACTAGGCGAGAATACATTCCTCCATTCACCACTACCCGGTTAGTATCAGCAAATCACAATTTGAAATACTCAGCAATGTTTGCACTCCCTCACCCATATGGGATGAGAATGAGACTAGTTCATTAGGACTGAAATTGAATCCAATGCAATGAGGGTAAACAAACGATCCCACGTTCTACAACATGATTACTAGATTACTTCCAAGAGTAATTAAATAATGAATGAATCGACGTGTGAGAACACGTGATAGATAAAATTATTATACAAGAGAGCAAATATTTCTATTAAAAAAATTAAATTCCACATCTACCAACGAAATTCCTTGTCTATACTCCGGGGCTTGAAACGCTTAGTAAATTCCTAAAAGATAAGGAAACGATGGACGGGTAGTCTGACGCGGCAAGTTGGACTGTTACTCACTCTTTTGTACATATATTATCATCATCACTAGTAGATTGACTTCATTTCAAGGAAGGAAATACCAATCCTGTCTGAATATTAGTCTCTTCTTCTGACACAGGATTGAATAGGAATTACCTAATATTATTATTATCCCATTTCATACCTGTCTCTGAGAGCTACGCCGCTAGGGAGAACAACCATCCAACTCGTTTCTTCTCACCTCTCCACTTTGCATTTTTAAATCCTTCACACTTGTACCAAAATATCTATCTGTAGTCTGTAGTACGTAGCCTTTCGAGATTTTCACTCATTCCCTTCTTTTACATGCACTGCACATTCTGCTTTTCATCCCAAGGTGTCATTTCTATCTTAGAGCTAGAGGACAGAGCAAATAAAATTATTACAGGGAAGAAACTCTTTCAGGTTGGATGTTGGATACAATGGGTACTAGAGAGTGGACTTGGATTGAGAGAGACAGCAAAGAGTTCACACTTCATTTAGCAGAGCAAGAAGGAAGCTGTTGGGCTCAAGAGACTAAATCATCCATTCTGATCGTTTATTGCATTTGATGGATACAAGTTTGAGTTGATATGTACCCCAACTCTGAAAGCATAGGGAGCTCACACTAATATATTGTAATATAATGGGAAGACCACAAACAATAAAAGCGTTTCCCGGTTGACCACAAAACAAGGGTTTCGAATAAAACCAATCAACCCTATATTATTTTATTATCCTCTGTGCACTCTGCACATGGAGGACTTGTCTACTAACTCTAGAGAGAGGACAGATGAACGTGCATAAGCTTTAGAATTACAAGACCTGTTCAATAATCTCGGCGTATTTCATCATTGTATGTGTGCACTGTCGTCATCCCCTTTAAGAGCTCTTATCATCAGCTATCTCAGCTCAGCTGTACTAAAACCTTTTAAATCTTATCCCTGCATCCCATCTAAAGCTTTGATGAGTTTCCTAAATTCCACCACAAAAATCAGCTCACATTCCCCGTACTTTAATTATTTATTTACTCAGACTCACCCTAACAACTAAAGAGAAAACAACGAGCTCCTACTGCCTATAACGGCTAAACTCTAAACGCTCTGCTTTGTCTATTCATCAAATCCAGCTCACTAAACCCTCTGTGTTGTTATTAGAAAAAGTATTAAACTCCTTGGTCTCGTTATTGTTTCTCCCCGTCCTATTCACATTTGATGATGCTGACCATAAAATATACTGATGAGGGAGGGCTTTGACTTTATTCAAACACATACTTGTCAATAATTAGTTTATTTATCAGATTCAGAGAAGATTCAACTACAAACAAAAGACTGCATTCCTGATCTATATCAATTTCAAAGCACACCTCTCTCGTCATGTCAATAAAAAGAGGTGGGGATTGCTGTAATCAATATTTTACAGCAATTTCATTTAGAGGGAACATTTTCCCTTTTGCCTGGGAATAGAAACCTCATCAATCACCTTTCCCACAACAACAGGAGACTTGGACCGTGGAGATGAAACACGAAGAAAGTTTGAAGCTTCGAGTATGAAGCATTAATAATGATGATCATAAGAACAAAATCGTTGGTTAATCGGATCAAGGGGGATTAGATGCCGACATTCCGATCCGGGCAGGAAAAAAATAAGAGTGTCTTGACCCATGACCTCCGGTACCTTTTTGGAATTTGACATTGAAATGGGATCAGATTGATCGGACGCAGGGAAAAAGGGATACCGATCATACATGAATATTTATTCCGTAATACACATAATGGAAAAATATCGATAACACTTCATTCGTAAGATACCACCTTTCTCAGTCTTTTCAAAAATATATAGAATACATAAATCAAATGGAGAAGACTAGTCAGTTTTCGGTACAATATGTCTATCAACTATCACTTAAACTTATACCTATACCCTGTGAATTCCTGTGTTACCACAGCCGCTGTCTTTTGTCCGCATTAGAGAGACACGTACTCATATGGCCACTTAAATTCAACGTTGGTACTGCTCAGCGTTAACACGATTACCTAATGCCTAAAAATACAAATCTGTCACATGATGCTGCGTTAGATCGGCGCATGTGCAACATAACTATGCCCTATCTAAAAGGGTACATACAGAATACATCGATATACATAAAGTACATGACCCGACACAACCCTTTTGCCTATTCTCTAAGCTTGAAAAGACCCTCGAAAAAAGGGGAAAACTGAAATCCTTTGGAATTTTTCTTGACAATTTTAATCTGAAGCACAAGACAGTCCTCCTTGTTAATCCTTTTGTCCAGGTGAATATGGGTTTATGACAGAAGGAGAATAACGTCCCCTTCATCTCTCCACTCCCTGTCCATACACATGACAGTGTGTGTCTATATGAGACTATCTCCTCTCCTGTGAGAACATCTCTTTAGACAGTCCAGTCTCATTTCAACGAAATTTTTGGCATTGAAGAGAAAGAACCCCTCCTAGAGGAATTCCATGAGAGAAATCAAGAGATAATCCACCAGATCTTAAATCCATCTCCGCCTCTATACCCACGCTCGGGTAGTTCAAAAGCTCGGTATAAGTATAAATGAATCCCATTATATCTCATCCAAACTAAAAAGTGTAGAGCCAAATACCTGAGGTAAAACAAAGATATTTGTAGAAATTGTACATGATGGGATCCCACTGGAAGTAGTGGCTCATTAAGATGGTTCAGTTGGGCATTTGACTCTGAAGGAGATCTTTGAGAAGATGTGAGTATGACGCCGCAGGAGCTCAAAAATGTTTCCTTTGCCGGCCGAAACAACAAATCCTCTTCTTCCCTTTTTATTACCTGTATATCCCACGTAATATTAGGATTATAATAAAGAAGTCCAGCTCCTATAGACCGAGTTAAAGAGGAGGACCAATAAGGCTCTTTTTAAGAGGAGACTTTATGGGTCTCAAATGAAAACTCTTCAATTATTATCATCATCCTCATCATCATCCACCACTGACTTGAGAATTATTAGACCATCCATTCTACCCCGAGATCATCCTAAAATCTCAGTGGAAAAGTAAAAGAAACTCTCCACAGATTCTTCCCTTCAAACTTTGTCTATTTCTCGATAAGAAGCTATGAATGAGGGAATGGAATTGCGAGTGTAATTTAAAAAAAACATATTATTACATGGAATGCGACTTGATTCGATTGGAAAGGAATCCAACACAGGGGATTGTACCTACAAGAATATGTGAGAACTCAATTGACTCATTATTACTAATTCAATGTGATGCGTTCTCCCTTGAACTGGTAAGTCTCTATTCTATAACAATTAGACTCGATTCTTCCACACCGTCTTGGCCAACCTTATCTCTCCAGCACTTTTTCTCAAATACTCAAACTGAGCATAGGATCGTAGCTTGAGCTATAAATATTCTCCACACTCTGCTATCAATTGACATTAGTCTGAAAGGATAAATCCACGGCACTTGAGAACTCGGCTGGAGAGATGAATATGGAAATATTCGATTATCCAAGCATACACAGATACACACAGCAGAGACAGAATAATGTACACGCTGAATATGTAATAAGACTGAAGCATTGAGCCCACTCTCTCTCTCTATTGAGACAAGATGACTCAGGTGGATTTACCAAGAAGTCACCAAAGACACTTCCATTACATTTTTCATTTCATTTAATCATTTAATTCCGCCTACCTTCCTTTTCAACATCTGAGCCTGTACCTTATGCCACGCACCAAGCCAAGCCTAGTTCAAAAAATATCTCAACCTCGTTCCAACATCCGAATTACTTATTCAATTGAACGATTCAAACATGCGGCATCACTTCTGTACCTTCAGTTCCAACCTCCATGTCTCCTTATTTTATTCATGTATGAGAATTTTCCTCTGACTCTCTGAATAACTTCAAAAAGCTTACAAAAGGAATTTTTAAATCTTGAACTTAACTTGAAACTTGATTAGTTTCATCAATCTATTCCATTTAGAATTTTGACGGTCAGGACTAGTCCAGAGCCCACTATGCCAAGGCCAAAGTAGAGACTGGATTTTTTTTGCCGGGTTACTGTACCTCGACTAGACATAGAAGCCACAGGCCGAGAGGACGACGGTCATAGGAAGTGATTATGGTAAAGCATTGGGTCAGTTACAAATGAAACCATCGCAAATAAGCAAAGTCGACGATTTTGAAACCAAATACCGGCGTCAGAAGGAAAAATTTGAAAAAAGTTTTTGAAGAAGGGAATGCCGTTCAAGATGTTAAAATATCAATACTTTACACACATAGACATGCGATAAAAAATATGTATCTGTAATCTCTATGAAATAAGGGAGGACGACGACGTTGGTAGCGGTTTTGGTGTTATAACACTTCGATTACATTAGATATAGCATTTCTTGGTTACTACGTGTCCAATTGACCCCAACTGTTTTACGAGTCAGTTGCAACAAATCCGTCTGATTCCATAAAATTCTCAACTAGTTAAAAATTTATTATTTCACGTCCCATCACTTCTTGTTCGTATTATATTATTGTGGACGACTCCTCTTGTTCTTTTTCTCATACATTTTTATAAAAATACAGTCCAACTTAACTGGCATCTCGGATGAATACAAAAAACTCCCAATTTTAATAACCTATCTCACTCCAAATGAAATGAATCCTCTTTCCAACAAATAATAATCATATTCAGTATTCTTCCTCAGTGACTTGGACAAAAACGTAATCCTATATACACACACAAAGCCATGATGTCGGCTGCATAAAATATACCAAGGATTCCAAGTCCTGTTATCCTATCAACTCTAATGTACAACTATCTGTATAGGTAGGAATATTATGTATTTCAACCAATTTTTAAGCCGACAAGACTCGTCTCCCCAAGTAGAGTGGAGCTTTTGTCAGAAATAGTAATAATATATTCCAATGTATACACGAATGTAGATTGTGAATACATATGAACACGAGTGTAATAAAATTATGCGAGATGATCATTCATGACTATTTTTTTCAAGATCCTGTTTCATTTCATAATCCCAGAATATGATGCGACTTTATAGTTCACCTTAAACCTCTTCACCGTCTCATCTATCAAGCCCGCAAAAGTCATTCTATATTTTATACTCATCCTTGACTTTAAATGTCAATGGTGGACGTCAGACTTAGAAACGACGCTGGTGCGTAATTTCGTGTTCCCATCAGTTCGAGGAGTTTGTTGTCAAAATGGAAAACCTCTTTAAAATTATATTATTAAAATGACCTTCCACCTCAGATACTCGAAAGAGACCTGAGAGAAACGGCCCTGGAGCAGCATCACCACCAACACTGACGCAACAAGAAGGGTAATAATTTAGGACCCAATCAGCCGGCTTGTTGGAAGGAAAGAGAACCATTTAAAAAACAAGTGGAATCTCAATAATGATATAATTTTCTCAAAAGCCAATTTTATAGCTAGCCAATCCACTTAACTCTCATTATTCTTTAACTTGAATTTGCAACCTTCGGGTGTCCAGACTCATTTCCACTCCCAGATAGAAAAGGCTACAACCCAACATGACAATAAAGAATTAAAAAGAAATTGAGTCTGACACCTCAGGAAAACGTTTTTCTTCTTCCTATGTCGCCGTCCCTCATCCAATTTGCATTCTACCAAGAATTCCCAGCCTCAAACCTCATAGCATTTTCCCCCTTACAGAAAGTACGACCTCTGCTTTTGAAGTATTCTGAAAGTGATCGTCACTTTTTCAAAAAAAAATCATCATTTTTCATTCCAAACTCTGTGGCCAGCCCTCCTTTGCTATTCAATACAATATCCCGCACCACTTAATCATTCCTACTTATAGGATACAGGATCTCTACCTATAGATCCATCCGCCTACTTCAATTACCAAAATTAAACAAAAGCCCTGCAAATACTTGAAGGATTTATTTACTTGGAACGTACGAATGATAATAATGATACGACTAGGACAAGGAACTAATGAAATCTTCTTCAGCCTCTCTCTCTCTAACTCTGTGAGAAGAGTTAAGCGTTTTTGGCAAATGTAAATCCTCTCTCTATTTGCCATTTCCCAATCATTGTTTACCAAATCGTTTAGCAATGTCTCTTTTAATTAGACCCATCTGATCTTCAAGAGTTAATGTTATTACTAGATGATCCTGGCGGCTCTTGTTTCATCCCATATGCCTCACGCCATGGCTTAGATCCCAGGCAGAACTAGAAACATGTACTCTCAACACAGAACCAAATAAAGCCGCCTCTCAGAAATTTAATCGCACCGAGTGCATAGCTTTGCAACGGCTAAAACTCAAGCTACATCTTTTATTGACGATCTTGCATATTTACACTCTCCTCTCTTATGCAAATCATCATTTTACACACCATATTACTCTCATATACAAAGGCATTTATAATCGTCTACGTTTGCAAAATTATCACAACTTACAATTCGTACACGCCAATCGAATCATCTGCCTTTGCCATTAAGGCTCCATTATTCCCATCCACTTTAGGAGGAATGAGAAATGGGGGAGAGATGTTTCTAAAATTAATTTACTCTCTACTACAACTCATGTAAAGTTCAATCAAGGCTCGCTAAAATCTAAAACCGTTCTTACTCGAGGGTAGTCTTAATTAATTACCAATTCTGTTGATCATTCCAGGCTGAATTGATGAGGCAGAACTGACGGGTTCAAGTGGATTAGAGAGTTTCGGAAGGGGACTTTCGAGGACAAAAAATCATGGTCCATGTGTGAGGTGAGAAATGGCAATTAGACAGGAACAAGAGGCAACCACAAGGTACACCTTAATCTGTCTCTCGTGTGGAAAATCCTTCTAAAAAACATGGTTTTTTACTCTAGCATTTCCGTACTCTCCGCTACTACTTGTTCTAATCCTTCCCTGGGTGTTGAGATCTAACCAACAAATGTACCAAAGACCTATTCAACGAGCTTTAAAACAGTTTTTTTTTCAGCTTACATTATTCCTATTTTATAAGCCTTGAGTTAAAACTCAATTCTTTGGCCCGAAGGGTGTGAAATCAAGGCCTACATGCCATCTTCATCCTTCCCTTCAAACCCTTGAAATTTAAAAGAAACCCAGCCAGGTGAGCCTCAAAATGTGTGAAGAGAGAGCTGCTCCTGCTATCCATTTATATCTCTTTATGAAAATTAATCTCCACAAGCGATACCTTAACCCTTTTACACCGAAGCTAATTACTGGATGATTAAGTGGTCAAGGGTAAACAAGGGATTTCGGGATGTGTCTTACGGTTCTCCCAGTCTGTTACAAACTGCAACATGGGAATCTGATGATGTCAAGAAAACGGTAGAGAAAACAGGACTTACCTAAAAGAGAGAAAAAACATTTACATTAGATATAATAGCATAAAATGGTTTTGATATTTGTATTTAACACTTGATTTCTAAATGTATTCTAATTTTCTCATTCATGTATAAAAATCCGCTTGCAAATGGAATGGATAGATTGGTCAATGAAAATTATCTTCTTATTTGTACCCCTTTTTACCACCCGACTTTCCCGGCTATCATCCCCAGATCCTTCAACCTTATTGAGTTCCATTGACATTTTACACAACTTCCCTCTCAACGTCAACTCGTCCCTTCAAAAAGGGGACGAGATGGTGAAACGGAATTAAATGAACTCATGAGTATGTAGCCAACTAATCATGCATCGATCTATAGCCCACTCATCCCTTCACGGTTGTTAAATCGGATTTCTGAATTTCAAAGGCATGCTCCCTAATGATATCACTGACGGTGCCTCCAAGCCAGGAGCTCATAAAGATGGGCAAGTGGAAGTACCACATTTAAGAGATCGCAAATCTGATTCCTTCCGCTCCAAAGGAGAAACATATTAGGGAAAGCACCACTTGAGATGTTCCGCGGGTGAAGGTGATGAATGTGGAAAACCCGTTGGGCTATGAAAAGGTGAGAGAACTGATGTGATGTGATATGTCCTGACAGGTAGGAAAATATGCGCAATATGTCCATAAAATGTAAAGATATGTACATATCTGAAAGACTACACAGTATGTTGTTCACAGCCACACACCAGCCGACCCATCCTGTCCTCATCCCTTTACGGCAGGATGAACTCATCTTCATACACATCATAATGCATATACCCCCGACGCTCTGTGTGTAGCTATTCAAATAAGGATGTAGTGGATTCATGATGTGTGAATTGAAGAGAGATCAGTCGGGAGATCAGAGAGAGAGAGAAGGAGAAAGACATTTTCAAGTCAAACTCTCTCCTCCCATGAATTCTCTCGGATTTGATTCTGGATTGAGGGTTCCAGGTTATGACTCAATTTGATTTTATTTTATTGAGATGTGCCGGAAGGAGAGATTTCTCCGCCTTTTACATCTGTTTGCTCTTACACAACTCTGGGGCCAAGAACATTGGGACGGAATACAATGTATCCACACCACACCTATCTGTCTTTACTCTACGATACGTGTACATGAGAAGATGGTGATCTCCCTCCACATTGTATCGGAGACTTTGTCGTCGGGTTGTCCTCAAGAAGTTGAGGACATGACGATGGAGACGTGGAAGCATCATGTTGCCGCAGATACCGAGGACATGTACGAGTTGTATCTCTCTCATCTAAGGAAAGAGAGTCAGAGAGAGATTCCCTCATTTATTTCTATATTGAATGACTTTCTATCTCCCTCTTGCTTCACTGGACATTTCCTCTAGCCTCGATGGAATGGCAATTCTCCTTCGTACAGTAGCAGCAGAATATTACACTTATGACAAGACTCGTATCGGAGGGTGTAACTGCTTTTCAAAATCTATTTCCCCTATCACCACCCCTTTCGCTTCTTCTTACTACCTTTCAACTCTCGGCCTTCTTATCCTCCTTTAAGCTTATAAATGAATTGCCAACCTCCAACTTATCCTCTGCCAAATCATTCAATTCAAGAATACTTGAGCAGGGCTCTTGGGGTATGTGGGAACTATACTTAGTGGAGTCATTTCAAATTTCAATTGCACATTTGAATCTGTGAGCTAGATGGTATGGGGTGGGGGCTCTTAAGTTGGAGTAGAGGGAAATAAAGGACCGAGTCCGTTTCTGGCCACAACCTTGTCCATATTTCAATGTAAAATCGGAGGGATAAATTTGTATGGTGACAGATACATATAAGATTAAGCCTTGTGTGTGCATCTTCCGCAATTCGATTCTGTTTACGAGGGTGGGAATGGATTTTCCGGATCTGTCGGATTCTTCCCTGAACGAGACCATCTCTGCCTTTCCGGTTTCCCATTTTGTGCATTTTGCCATAAAATCTCGGAATATATTTTCCCTTTATCTTCTCCATTGTTAGACTCTTACGGATAGTAGCAGGAGCGGGTAATGTATGTACCCCTCTGTAAGTATCAGATCAGAAAAAATTCTCAGAGAGAAACTTCTTCTTCCACTAGATGCGTAATATTATCTCACCATATTCTGGCATATGCATATCATAACATTTCTTCTCATGTTCTATAGTCCATACTCGCCGTTACCTCCACACACGCTCCTAGTGCTACAATAAGGATTTGAGTTTCTGAATCTCTGAGGTTCTTAATGTCACTTGGCCGGAAGGGATTTCCCTGGAAGCAAGAGAAAGCTTATGTCTACAGCCAACTTTGACATTTCAAAATCTTCTATTTAACGAAATACAAGCCTACAAGTTTAATAAAAGGGGGAGGCAGTAAACATCTCAATTTTGGAGTGATGTTCACATATTAAAGAAGTTTTCAAATATTCTTACTTTTATTGTTATCTTTTTCTATCCCGACCGTCACATTTGAAATGAGAAAGCGGCAGTGCATGATTTCATTCGGCGTAAAACATAACATTAGATAAAATGCTCAATTCCAGACTCCAAAGAAAGCTTGTTGAGAGAGTTAAAACTTTTGGAAATGAAGAGCCCTCTACAATATAGTTTCTGCTTGTTCAATCTAAAATTCGTAAAGCATCATCGCAGACAATGCAATACTACTTGCGAGCATTGAGTACACGATTGGATAAAACAGGAAGACAAGGTAAGCACTGCCGAACAAACTTACAACCGTAATACTCAGAGGAAAGTGTGCAGAAATTGCAAATGAAGAGAGAAAGATAATTAGGAAGAGGAGGAGGAGGTTGTTGGCAGAAAGTCAGGGGATGGCCAGCTGGGAATAATTTCAAACTTCTTGGCAGTTGGACAAACACGGCCTTCCCTTCCTCCCATTTGAATAATTTACTTTAATTGTCACTTTAATCAGCACCCAATTAAAGGATGGCCAACTCATTGTGGTTTATTCCTAAAAACTATTGCAAGGCGGCTTGGAAATGCCACTGAACGAACTAGCAGTCACAAAGTCACCACTCAATTACTTTCAGCCTGGCTATAAACAACTAGGACTTGAGACTTTATTTCCCTTGACCTCTGAGCAGAAAAATTACCAACTGAAGAGTCCGCAAAGCTTTGCAGGCAAAAAATATTGAGTCTAACCACATTTGAAAAAATCCCTTCCAATAAAGAGAACATTTCAAATTAAATTCACCCATTACTTTGGAAACAATGTACTCAGTCACCAGTTGCCGTGGGCTTGCTGACATTCATACATACCGAATCAAAAGTACATAGAATGAGTCACTGAGACGTAAGCCGATGTGACAGACCACAATTGCTGCTTTTGTCTAAGCTTCAGAGGCTTCTAGTAAGAATTCAGACAGACCCATTCGAGTGAATCAAAACCATCCCCGTCAGCATTTTTCCATGAGTATTAAGTGAATGAGAAAAATAGCCTACAACTCATTTCCTATATTACTACTCAATATTGGTAATCCCTACGACCCAAGCTGTAACCCATGGTCTGTTTTAATACAAATACATAGACTTTAATACTGAATAAAGAATCAAAGATCCCCCCAAATTAAACAAATCTATTGAACAGAAAATTAAATTCACCGAATAGGATTAAGAAACTGCTGAATTAAAATATCTAATGCTCGCTTTTTTTCTTTCCTTTTCACCTTTATCTCTCTTTGGTGTCGTAAGAAAGAGAAACGTCTCGGTTTTTATTGACTTTATTGAAACTCTTGGTATTTTATGAAGTTTTTCTGACTGGGAAGTTGTGTGTGTGTAATGGTGGTGGCTTTGAAGATTTCCTCCTTCCTGCGGAATGTGTTAACAGAAATCCTAATATTTACTTAACACACAGTTTCATCCTGTTCCTTCTGTACAGCTCACCTCTGTTCCAACATAATCCTTCACTTCCTTTCAATACCATGTGTACGGCTTTGGGCATTTACCTCCAAAGCATGAGCTAACTTAAGAGTTAAATTTCTCCGAATGTAAACCAGATGATGAGCAACTTTACCACCTCGTATAATGAGAGATTATATTATCAACAAAGTTAACTATTGAGAGCTGAAGCTGCTTGTCCGGTACCCCACCCCCCTACGCAAAAAGTTATTCTAAATATTTTCATCTGAATGACTAGTAAGATTCCTTTCGTTTTACTACCAAGCAAGGCATTTAAAAATCTTATGAATTTCTTATATTTCTTCGGATCAATAAAATCCATCCAACAACCAATTATCTACGAATTTTGAAGATTCTTTCCAACTATGACAGACACTGGATTCGGGTTTTTGAAATCTGCCGAAGATCGTAAATCCTTGCTACTACTGCTACTTATTTTCAAACTAGAATTTGATAATTTCCACCATCTCCCACAACAAGTTTGGAATTTGCCCTTGAACTTGTACCTCTTTGTAATACAAAACAGAATTCTCTCTCTCAAGAGAGCGAGCCAGATAAAGAGAACGGTTTCCCAGCGGACAGTGCTTCAAAAGGCTCACGCTCTACCCAGACCAACTACACTGCAGCAAACCTTTCCTCGAACACCTAAGAAAAAGCAAGACTTCTTAAGGAGCGATAATCCTCCAACCGGGTTGCAAAGGGATACACGTCTGTTCGGAGAAAAGCAAATAAACAAACGCAAAACTTCCGCATTTTTTTTTAACTCTTCTTCTGGAAAGGGAAGTCTCGTGGATCAAACTCTATAGCAATCGTTGGAGAGAAACTGCTTCTTGAATGCTGGTAGGTATTTCTAGCCCTGCTCTCAGCAGTGCTCTTGTTATATTTACAAGAGGAGAGAACACCGGGCATTAAAATACCCGGGAGACTCCTCAGGAGCAGAAACCATTCCATTCCAATACCACTATGTGAAGGAGGCTTATATTATCCGTGGGAAGCTTATATAAGCCCTTACGTAGAGTAAGCCTAGCCATTTCTAGGTTGTGGAGAACACGTAGGAGAACACGGGTATTATTATTTTTATTAGCGGATTGTTCGGAATGGTCGGCCACCTCTACATTCAACATTACATCTCCTTCCATTAGATTATACTTAAACTACAAGATTGGATTACTGCATTAGTAGTTAGTTACCCATCCTTCAGCAAATATATACCCTTTATCGACCTATAAGGTACATACACGCCTGAAATTTTTCCACTACGGACTAGGAGCTACCAAGAGTCTGCTGGAGTTTCCAGTTTCCGTTCCATGTTCCATGTCGGATTACATCCACATGAAGGATCCGAACATCATGAGTCTAATGAGTCTAATAAATACTGAAGGAACCCACCTATCTTCTCAAATAACGATCAAAAGAGACTCCCAATCGTTCATCCGGGTTCTTCAACCTTATTCCATTTACCTGTGTATCCCTTATACCGATCCTTTGATTCATCCCCTCACTAAGCAACCCACCAGGCCACCCTGGCTCCAAGCAACCAGTACAAGAGATATGACATCCTCCATCTTCATTCCTCTGAATGTCCCGAGACCCATAGTTCGCCGTTCTCCAGTATCGGGTATCGCATATCGGTAATCGGTATGACTTTATACCTCCCGTTTGACATCATATGATGCCAATTACATTTCCCTTCTCTTTCATCGTCTCTTCAAAATCTCACCATCTCAACCCAACTGTTATACATAGACGATAATGAGAGTTCAGTAAACATACAAGGGTTGGAGGTCTTGGAAGGATGGCTTATCATCAACATTTAATACTGGAGCGAAATCCAAGACATTTCCTCCATTAAATTGACAAAGGTTCTCCTATTAAGAGGCCAGTGCTGAATGTTCTCCATGTGTGTAGCCTAACTACTCGGGCTGGCAATAATAAGTTGTATTATCATTCTACGTACATACATACTCTCACTCTGAGTAGATCAACTTCTAAAAGCTCTCCTTGTCTTTCTCACTAAGGAAAGGGGAACCAGAGAGGAAAATGATGAAGAGGAAGAGAAACAAAAATAATGATGATTAGTGCAAAGTCTCCCTTCACT
The DNA here is from genome assembly GCA_034694785.1 of Agrenia bidenticulata. Taxonomy (NCBI): domain Eukaryota; kingdom Metazoa; phylum Arthropoda; class Collembola; order Entomobryomorpha; family Isotomidae; genus Agrenia; species Agrenia bidenticulata. Next base: position 138,785 of record JAQFYM010000005.1, on the reverse strand, counting down.
CGTATTTCTTTTACACAACTAAATAAAAACAACATGAGGGAAGCAACATCCAAGATCCCACACACATACACAGACACAATGTCAAAGACAATGGTTTGAGACCTTCAAGAGATACATGCTCATATATATGACTGCTTGACAAACTCATCCCATTATTATGAACATCGTCAGAAGCAACTAAGTAACTAGCACTCGCGAACGGGGAAAGCATCCTCCTCAGTCCTCTCAGTTCCAGCTTAAGGTCCTCTCCAAAGCATATCAATGTATCATAAAGAGGAAATAATTATAGGAAACAATCCCCTATACAACAGAGTAAAAATCGTGTAGAGCAAAAATCGTCTATAACAAAAGCACTATTCCTAAGTTTATATAACATTTCTTCAAAATAGATAAGTTCTATACTTGGGTTTCAGATATAAAACACTTTTGAATCCCGCTTGGATTACATAAGTGTAATTGCAGGGGCCAGAAAGTAAACATTCCTCTCATTTACGCATTTAGTACGTAGAACATAGCCACGTTTTTTAAGAAAGATCTCCGGCACAGGTCAAAACAGCTCAAATAAGCATTTGTTATGCATCACCTTTTCCTGAAGGGATTCACCAAAGGGAATACCTGCGGCTTTAGTTATTATATACAGAAGGATGAATCTCCGGATGCTTTCTGGTTACTATAGAAACCAAAGATGAGAAAATTAACAGAGATTTGTACATAAAAAGTCTCAACTTAATTAAATCAAGGTCCAACACTCAGAGCACTAAAGATGTACCACCCAATTCATTAAAAGTTCCCCTCGTAAATAAATGCACACGGGCTAGTAGTACAGAGCAGGTCCTGGCAATAAGTGAGAGTGAACAAATCTCATTTTGACAACCACAAAGAGCCAGTAGGATCTAATCTCGGGTTTCATCATTATAAAATGTTCACCCAGGGTGCTCATTCACTCAAACCTTGCAGATGTTCAGTTCCACATTTGCAAATAAAATATTATTACGAATATTAAAGTAGAAACAAGAGATACGAAGCTGAGAACACGAGGACTAGAACATACGTTCTCATCTTTTTGATTTACTTTTCCCTATCTCCTCTTACCTGAATAAATAAATCATAATAAGTAACAAAATGTGATGGATGAATATACAATTGAATTGGAGTAGGATTCGCTACAAGAGACGAAAAAACTTAATCAAAACAGAACGGAGGAGCTACGCACATTGCCGTATAAACCAATGCATATGGTAGAGTGTCCTTGTGTGTTCTTGAAGTTTTTCAAATTTCCATTTCATTTTCGAGCCAACCCTTGTTTCCCTGTGTACTTCGAGTTCCACAACATTCTGTTCTTGACTGTCATCATCTTTCAGTCAGGTTATTTATTCCACAGGTTTTAAATTCAATTTCAATTGGAATTCCATCACTCACCCTATACGGCTTCTAAAGGATGTCTGTACTCTGTATTGCTTTACACAAGCCCACACACACACACATAAAGACATATCGACTATCGACATATCTCAGCTCTATCTGAGCAAGATCAACCCCTTCTTACTTTTATTATTTATTGCATTTTATGTATCCTGATTCAATTCACCCAGAAATCCATGTTCTTCCTTGGTGGCGTTTGCTTTCTCAAGATCAAATCATTCCTGCCCCTCTTGTCCCATTTATCTACAAGTCAACTGTCAACTTTTCTCCATTTTATCATCCCAGAGTCTAGAAATCATCGACAGAGAGATTTTAAACTCAGATACAAGATGATTAACGTGATAAATACAAAGTTTGAAAGGTACGGATATTCATGCATCCCTCAAACTAATCTTAAGTTTAGAGACGCTATTTTCTCAGTTCAACTAACTTTTTAAATTACCACGGTGAGGCTGATTTTCTTTTTCAACTGTTAAAAAAGCGGAGCGATTTCAGTTCCTTAACAATTCCCTTTTTTGAAGTCTTAACAAGACATCAATTTCATCGGTTCAAAAAAATCCTTTCTCCGACTAGTTTGAATTATTATAAAAGTCGTAAATTGGGAAACGAAGCCACTTTGCTTCTCGACTCGTAACTCATTAGGATCCTCAAAGCCTTGCCTTGAGAATCTTTAGAAGTCGGATAATGCTGAGATTATTCACATATCTTCAAATAGATACCCAATCTTCCTCATACAGCACAATCTCAGCTAGAGCTTAGCCATCTCGAGTATTCAGGCTAAGAAAGTGAGAAATCGATAAAATGTTGAATCTCATAAGACTGATGATCTGGATCGGATCTTCCATGTTTTCACACACAGGGAGTAAAAAACCGGGTGAAATTCAATCAGGCTGAAAGGAAAAATTGAATTGTTCGAGCTCCCTTGGTCTCCAAATGAAAAGAGACTGGCATCATATTATGCAGGTACATAGAAACACACATACATCCTTACGTAGTATTATGTACATACATACAAATCTACTTGCAAAATACCAGCCACTATCCTTCTATACGTAATAGTCACCGTTTTTAGATGAGATTCCACAGAAATCAAACTCCAGTATGACCAGCGTCGTCACAATCCTCACCCCTTTCCCAGCCTCTCTAACTCAATCTCTGACTTGATACTCAACGACCTTACAGCACTGGAAAGAAGATCCGAAGAAGAGTCTTAATTCTGACTGATATGGTGGTACTGTATGGGCTCTACGCAGTGTAGATTGTAGATGGTAATAGAGGAGAAATAGGAGCGAGAAAAAAATGAGAAAAGGGAGAAAGCAAGTTGTATACAGAGGCTTAGGCAATAGGGTAGGAAGATGTGCTATAGGAGTTACATAGCTACTAAAGGTGGATGCATCTGTGAAGAGGAATAGGTGATGGTGGTGGTGCCGGTGATCACCGTATGATGGAAATTGATGGGTAAGCTAACTGAGGAAGAACCTGAGAGGAAATAAGGAAATGTTCGGGAAAGGAACTCCCAGAAAGGAAGACACTGAAAAAATACTTTCTATCTCCTGGTATAAAATATCATGCATGTGGGTGTACTTTATGAGGAGAAAGGAAAGCTAGAAATATCATCATAAAACTTGCACCTTCCGTCCTTCAGGGCCGCCACGCAATCCCAGCCTCGGCTCAGTCTAATTCCCTTTCTACAGAGGCAAATACATACCTAAAAACAAGTCTCCTTCGGAACTGCCCCCATCAACACATGCATGTGTGAAATGTATGGAGTGAGCTGTGTATTAAGAAAGGAGTCGTGCGTAAATAATTTTACAGATGACCTGAGTGACCGCACCCATTCCGAGCCACAATTCTTTATAGGAATAGTATAATGGTAGATAGGATATATCGCATAGGGTGTAAACATCCATCGAAAAATCGTACGATCTGTCAGAAAGGATAGCGGATATCTGAAGGCGGGTTGTGAGAGAGGATACGGGATCCATTACGGAAGTTGGACTTTCTTCCAACAAAAAATCACGAGTCAAGTCAGAACCATTTGGATTTCTCAGCTCAGTAGCAAGTAAACGGTGGAGGTGGAGGCGGACATAAGTATTTCCTAACTTTTACTCTTTCTAGACACGGGAGGAGTTAGTTGATTTATGGGGACTGTACGACACTGAATTGACCGGTCAAGATATTCATTCAGATGTGATCTAGAAGTAGGAAGAGTAGAATGAACTGGAGACTGTGGAAAGAGTTGATACTCCACACATGAGAAGTGTGTTCCTACTTTGCCCTTTATAAATTCTACATGCTTTATCTTTTATATTCAAATGTACGTGGAGATGAAGTAAAGTGAGGTATGCCTTTTTGCTTTAATGCTAAATTATCTTTCCACATGATTTTTTTCTTCCATTTTCCCCCGAAAAGATTCCAGCTTGGATTGGCAAGGATCGATAATCCATAGACCATTTGACATGACGTGAGAAAAATTGCCCACTCAAGACTCATCCAACTTTTCCTCCGTCCTCTCTCTTGGCTTTCTCCTGTCTGAGCAGATTCCGTATCTCTTGAATAATCCGGATAATATTCTCATTCCACATCTCCCTTATTCCCTCCTGCCTGTCCGCAGTCAACATCCGCAGGTATTATCCGAATACATCTTTTGCTAATCTAAAGACTTTATCATTTCAACACATACCAATCAATTCCCGTCTCCACAATCCCAACCTCTTCATTCATCAATGATCCTCAACGTCAAGTTTCTATTATAAGGAGCAACTCACTCATTAATTCGATACCGGAGTAGCGAGACTTGGGAAGCTTCATACCGCTTCTGCATCTACACAATCATCCTTGGAAATAGACAACAACAGGAAGGGAAAAAACCCTGAGATCCCGGACGGGGTGGAAAAAAAGTCCATTAAGAAAGTGAAATAGCATTTAATCTTCCCAAAGAAGAAGTGAGGTTTAACCCCACAGAAAATAAAATGTATATCAAGTAATCCCACGTTATTCCATTAGGAGGGGAAGAAAAACAAAATTTAATCCAGGAAAAACCCGAAACGCATAGAGAAAGTAATCTAATATGCATGTAAATCCAGATTCAAATCCCAGTCCTTCATTAGCCTACTTCGAAACACAACATTTTCCCTTAGAGAATCTCCACCACAGAAGTCTCTTGACTTGACATCCTCCGACCAAACCCGCAGGAAAACACGAACAACCTTGCAAAACTTAATCTGCCCTGTTTCCTTCTTTATTCAAAACAACAAGCCCAACAACGCAGAGTCATCATCATCACCAGTCTTAAGAAAGGCTCAAAAGGACTCTGGGTGGAAATGAAAAAGGTCCTCTACTCTACTGACGTTGACTTGTGCCAAAAAAATTAATCAAAGGACCGGATATTACACATCAAGTGCAAACTTTCATACAAATCTCACAAGGCTTGTGCTCAATCTTTCATCCCGAAAATACCTTCTGGTCTTTTCACTACACATCTTATAACACGGGACTAGGAGTCATTACGCGTAAAGCTCCAAGCAATATCTCGCAATACGACCACAAGGCTTTGGTCTCTTTGTTGGGGAAAAAAGTAATTTATCACGGGAAGTGCATAGATCAACGATTCCTAAAAAAATCTACACAATTCAATCAAAAAATAAATTCAATTACTAAACTAAGACCTCGTCAAAAAACGGCGTTAAAAGGCCGCAGGTTAAGATCCAAGAACTTTGAGTATTTAGGTAGCTGCTTTGTGGTTGAGAGATTTTCTGAATATCAAGCCTACCCAAGAAACGAAAACGTCCAAAATTATCCATTCCCAGCCTAGACTGTTTTATTCCTCCCTTTCTTCCGTTGACATCTAAATTACATAAGGAAAACTGCTCTGCCATTAGTTCACTAATTGCACCCTTAGACATCCTAGACCATATTTCTGTCCCAGTATAAAAAAAACCAATGCATCACCAATAACATTATACCAAACTAATCTCAGCTTGATCCTAAGATAACTGTTATCTAGAGCTCCTGAAATGCCAGCATATTAATTTAAATTGACCGTAAATTATTGAGAACATTTCCGTGTGCCCTATTACACACACTCTATAACATATCGTATATACATATTCAAGCCCCAACTCAAATTCCAGATTCATTCAACCAGTCAGTCATCTCGGACCCGATCTTGAGAAATTCTCAAGCAAAAGATTCCAGATAGGAAAACCTCTTTTATTAAATTGATAAAGCGTATATAATAAAACAGGGGAAAAAATTGGATGAAAAGTAAGAATGAAACAAATCGAGTGGGATCTCCCATGCACATGAATCCATGCATGCATGTTGGGTCCTGTCATCCCCTTCAGAATGTCGAGCGATTTAAAAGTTAAAAAAAGAGACAGAGTATAAAAGCAGAGAGGGTATTGAAGTAATGACGATAAAAATAATCATAATTCTCTCAAACCTCTTTTCTCTGAGTTAATCTAAATGAGCTTTTCCCTCTTCTTTCTCTCAGGGATTTCTGATAAAAGACATTAGACTCCATCCACTCCATAATCACATTAGTTTACATTACATTACTCTTACCACTCTACTCTCTCTCTCTCTCAACTCTCTTCAGTTCTCCATGGTACATATAGTCCCTGAAATCCCATTTCTTTGGATTAGACTTCGCCACCACCACCATATACACCAAAACCAAAACCAACCTTTCTATTCCTCTGCTGGACTAGGGAACAACATCCTGGAAGGTATATGAACAATGGAAAATATGTTCCAGCACTTGTAAACATTGCTCTTCTAGCCCTTTTCAAAAGGGCCATTCCAGTGGCAATAAAAACCAGTCATGGCTATTAGCTATTGCAAAGCTTTGTGTCCAGGCTTTCGGTTACACACGAACAATTTCCATGCTATTATACTATCTCAGGTGATCAACAAGCCTTGAATTATTCAAATTACTGATACCTCACCTGGCATCATTAAATTGGCAATACGTAATATAATGCCAGAGTTTCATTCCACCAATACCACATGATAATCATCAGCTATCTAACTGCTACTTACTACGGCGGTTGAAACATCCTGATAATTTCCATGTAGCATCTGTCAAGCCCTCTAACACGTGGACGGTGAGAGAAAAAGTTGCTCATGTTTGTATGTGAACCCACGGAAGGAATTCCCAGGTCAGAAGGATGGAATGAGACCGGGGCCAGAAACCATTTACAAAACGTATGTCTTCTCAGCATCGTAACTGTCATTTAATTACCGAACTGACTTCCCTAGATTTTTCTCCTTCACCGAGAGTAGGTCTCTAGGAGAGAGTAATTGCATTGCTAGTAGCTCTACCAAAGCACCTCATCTCTTTCTATAGGGAAAGGAGTCCGTTCTCCATTGATAAGGTCTTGGGGGATTTGGTGAGTGATTAGAATAAATATTAAAATCCCTTTTCTACGATGGCTATTCATATAATTTGGTATGGGAATGGGAATGGGATGGCCTACCTACAACCAGGATTGAAATTCCAGAGGCTAGCCAATAATTCCTCTTGTCAGCAACTCACATTTAACTTTTATTTCACTCATTCATTTCCCCATGTCCACCAAAAGCCTCCTCTATAAACACATACCTCCATGCACTCCTATTAAACTATGCCCGTCATTAAATCTCATTCATAAGCACCTGTCTAGTAACTTCATACTATTTACCAGTCGTTTTGGGCCTAATGTCAATCTTGAATCCAACCTACTACAAGCCTTAATTTCCACCGAGGCAGCACACTGTAAATAAATGACGAGTTTAGACACAAAAACGGACGCTCGAGTTTTGTGCGTTTAAGGGAATTAAAATAACTATCTTTAAGCTATCAGATGAATGTATAGCAAGTCGGACTGTGCGTGCGTGGGATGTGTACGTTCATAAGGTAATGTGGAGATCCCCGACGGGACAGTTAAGCAATAAATGAGGGAGATATTGCTATTGGATTGGGGGGAAACCAGGACCAAACAATGAGGAAAAAAGCCGTCCCTGAATGAAATTTAGAGAGCACATTTTTTAAGAGCAGAAATGATCCCAATGGGACAATTTAATCCATCCACCCTTTTTTTATCCCTCTAACTCCATTCACCCACTGACCTATTACTCGTCCTTAGACTTTGTACTTCCCATCTCCTACAAGTCATATCTCATGTTCTCATGTCATGAATGTCTCTCGCTCTCTTTCAGCTGAATTCGTATAGGGAAAGGGAAAAACTGATCCTGTTGAATTTGACGTTAATCACGGTCACATTTCATGAGGAAATATTGTCCAGTCGTAGTAAATGTCATCCCATGAGAAAGTCCAAGTCCGAAGCTAACCATCAGGGAACACGAAGGAGGACAAGGAATCGCCCCTCCGAATGCTGAACTCGAATACCTACAGCTCCTTTTGATATCTTTCCATCAGTTCACCATTTGATTAGGGCTATTAGGTTCAATTTATAGAAATTGTTCTCCCAATGATATCTTAATGTCCTCCGTACACAAATACTGAGGAGTTGAGCTTTTGAAATAAACTTTGTCAAACTCGGACTCGTTAGTTCGTTTAGTGGGAACATGCATTATGAACTATGGAGTGTATTACTGCATAGATTGATGCGTGTGGGATCGTACAAGGTACGTAGCTACATGAACTATGAACTAAGGACAAAACATGGTCGGTGAAACGCTTTTCAACGTGGCATTAATGAGCCCTGGGGAATGAAGAATGGACCTCAAATGAAAATAAAAGTTTTGAGCACGCAAGGTTCATTAGGATTAGACCTGCTTGGTAAGTACATAAACGGTATAATAAATGAGACTATCGTACAGGGTGAAGGATGTATGGGTGGCTGACTTATCTACTAATCAATCAAACCTCAATCGATCCCTTAAATGCCTTTTGATTTACTAACTCAATGTCAACCCTGACTGAACAAACTATATTATTATATTATGTAGCCTTGTTCATTCGACAAAAACTTCCTTTGCAGTCCCCTTTCTCACTCAAGCTATATGCCAGAGAATAGATAAATTCTAAAATGTAGCTATCTACTATTATAAATTCATACTCACTCGTTCGTGACCTCTACTCGCTTTAAGCGTCCAGTGAGAGGTCACTCTCATTCAACACGGGCATACACACAGGGATTCCATTATGATGCAAAATAGTGCTAACGTATTTCAATTACGTTGCCCAGCTGGAGGCAAATTGCCACCTTTTCCTGGTGCAAACCACAGTCATTTATTTTTATTACTCGAATTATTGAAATAATATAGCTCTGAGTTATTGCTAATAGGCTACTTCAATGTCCGACTCAAACTGTGTTCGCAATATGGCAATCACTAAATTCGGCATGCTTGAGTAGTAGCTGCTGCAATAATAGTGAGACTAATTTGCACGAATGTCTAGAAATAGGCTGTACGCGGACGGAGGCGACTCGACTGCCTGTTTGTGATGTGATGATGATGACAACACTTGAAAACCCTAGGGCTGAGCCTACAACTTCAATGGGATAAGGATTGCATGAGAATTCCCAGTACAGAAGAGAATTAAGATTTGAATCAGACGGACTTTCAACTCATTATTATTACTCTTCCAGAGAGGAACGATTGACTTTTTGCCTGAGTGTAGACACTTCCCTTCCATGACCCTATCCACCAGTATAAGGCGATCTAACGAAAAAATAAACAATTCACAATTCTAACCCTTTAACCAGTTGCTATGTAATGCGTAGACTATCAGACTGTGCTGTGGTTACCGTCTAATAGAAGCAGAGAGCTATGAGATAAAAGCATGTCCTTTGGATTAACACCTAAAGACCCCCTGATGGAGAACCCCATCCTCCAGAACTAGTTATGCATGATACAGACACAGCTATGAGCTAACTAAACTAATAGATATTATACGTACGAGTAATCTAAATCAAGATCAAAAATCTCAAGAACTTGAACCGAACTGGATGTAAAAAAAATCAACGGAAGGGCAGTCTTTCTTGTATAGTTGTTGCAGCAGGAGGGAACAAGTTAAGACTGTTAAATTTTTAAAGGTAGGTCTCTGTCGTTGCAGGCGACAAGCGAGGTTGGTTTTTGGTTAGATTATTTTGTGTTGTGATGACGTTGGTTAGTAGCATTATTTAATGAAATGAGTCGAGTGACTTTTTGAGAAACAAAACTGATCCTTATCTCCTGTCAACATTCCAGCTACAATATTTATTTCACCTGCCAAGGCAGACCCTCAACATACTCTGCTGTGGACTGTCATCCGTTCCCCTAGTCCCTTCTGTCACCTGTCTCTCCTTCCAAGAAATTTACTAAAAAATTCATCCTCCATTTCTATATTTATGTATATATCAAGATATCATAAAAATATCTCGGATAGCTTTCCCTAAAGCACTCGACAATTCCATTTTACGTGGACAGTGTAACATAGGCCCGGCAGAGAGAACTTTGTTAGAGTGACATGCCTAGGTCGTATGGTTCGGAGCTGCTCAAGAGATTAATTTTTACTTATTCATACAAGGAATCAATACTATTCTTACGTAGATTGTTCAAATCAACTGCTTTTAAGGTTATTAGAGGGGACACCGATGTAAATCTTTTTCCATGTGTAACCCTTCTACTTTATGATCTACACAGGGAACAGTACCGCAGCTCATTTTCACCCAACGCATAAATACTGTCCTCCCAACATGTAGGTAAGACGGTAAGAGAAAAACCGTACCCGACTTGTCCTCCCAAAACCAAGGAAGATAAGAAATCTACAAGAGTAAAGCTTGTGATCAATTTGAAAAAGGGCTATGCGATAAACATAAAGATAAGTTCAAATATAAGGCAAATAACAAAAGCCAGGACTGACGTTTGAAAACATTGGAGAGATGTAGCAGATGCCATCTTAAACGAATATTCCTCTTTGACAAAGGAAGTTACCTACCGAGACAAGAAATTGTTAAATTTTTGGAATTTTTAGGACATTTTTTTCAAAGTTCCTGCTGCGATACTTAATTTCATGTCTGAAAGAGAGAGGAAACTGAAGCTCATGTCATATTCTGTGCATGCGAACTGTTATGCTCGTGAAGTTCTACCAGGAAATTTTGTTGAGATTTGATGATTTCCGCATTTCTGTGTTTTCAAAGTTTTAGATGCCTTACAGTTACAGGCTCTACAAGAATCTTTCAATTTGAGCAAAAAACTAACAAGAAAAAAAATCATTGAAGGAAGTTCCCTGTCAACGGCAGCCATTTTAAACTACGGGCAGCAAAGTTTCACATTAGCTAAATGATATCGAAGACTCAAGTTGATTGTGCATGTCAAGATCCCATAATATGTTCTTTGCCGTAATTTGTTACTTGACACTTGAGGAAGCCAGGAGACAGTCTCTGGAACAGATCTCTACCCTCTTGTAGTCTTGTCCCTCTTGCTATACCCTATTGAACAGACTAGCTAATGCTAAGGAAGAGAAAGTATAATATAAAAATAGTAGCCATTAGTTTAGAAACTGTCTGAAGAAGTCGCTTTATAAACGAACAACTAATGAGTTTATAGGAGCAAGAAAGTAATTGAGTGGCCTTTGAAATAATTACTATAGAGACTTGGCTCCCTCAGTGAATTAATTTTTTCCCACGGAAGGATGCGTCCGATAGCAACTGTTGTCTTCTTCTGAGACTTTGTGACTGAATGCCTTGCTCACGAATGAGTTGCTTTGTAAATGCAATAACCCCACCCGTGACTAATCTTGCAAAAAGTACACTGTTCTTTAATTAGGGAGTAAAATGTGCTCAAAGTTTCCCAAAATAATAATTTCCAATAAGCCTCCTTCAAAGTTCCTGTTGAGATGGCCTGGAGAGTGGAGAGAGAAAGTCAAGCTTTGAGAGATGATGATGAGCGATGAAGGTATGAAGGGAGAAAGAAGAGATGAGGAGAAGAGCTTCCCCTTGAAATAAAATCTTCTTGGAAGTTGCTAAACTTTCTCCTTAACTCTCTAAGTATATCCTTAGGACTCTAATGCTTTCTTTCTGCTCTTCTTCCCGTAATTTGTAATTAAATTTCCATAATTTAAACAGTCTACAAACTTTCTGCACATCAAAAGTGGCATCTCTCCCAGCTGAAAGAAGCAAATCTTATGGGTAGTCACGTATGCTTCTAGTCAACAGAACCCCTAACCCTTCAATGCCCGGATCTGCTCCTGCTTTTATAAAACGGAGAGGAAGCACTTTCTTAAAAAATGAGAGATAAAAGTTTTTCAACATTTTCCCAAAAAACTTTTATCAGACTTCCCTTCTAATAAAAGTCTTCATTCATACAACCAAAGTGTGACTAAACGGATGAAAAATATGGCTTTTATTATTGAGTTAGAAAACAGAGAGGAGTCGGGGAACTAAGTAGATGCTCTCCAACATGCCACAGGTTTCCGCAGACCAGACCAACGCTTGGCCGGAAGTCTTTCAAAGTTGGAACTGTAAGCACACTAAAGACCATGGCCAAGGAAAAACACTAACTAGAAAGGCGGTGAAACAAATTATAAATTAGTGGTTCAATTATGCAAATATTTACAAATTCAGTTTCTTTCAAACAACACTGCAAAGGCTGCTTTGGAGTAAACCATATTATGAAACTTGGGAGCTCGCATGGAAACTAAGAATTGAATGAGTTAGTGGTTTTTTGGACTTTAACACTTTTCCGCTCCAGTGCAATTTTTTTTACTTCAAAAAATGTCCACCAACTCTTACAAAATAACACGGATGGATGGGAAAAATCCCAAGCACAAATACAAAACACTCCATGAAGACGTTCCAAGTAATGTAATCAAATACAAAGTACAATCAAAGTATAAAAAAGGCAGAAACTCAGGGTAGTTTATGCTGACCATTCAGTAGAGGGAAATCGCAACAAGAGCCCAATCTTTTATAACGTGAGCTAACTGTAAAAATCACAACAGCTCTACCACAATAATGGGCATGGATGCATATTGGGAAATCGTTGCCAGCCAACGAGGACATAAAAGCCCAAGGAAATGCATTGTCCACAACCCCATAACCATTTCTTATCAGTGCAAATCTATCTCTTATTGTACACATCGGATCGTCATAGCTGTGTACAGCTCCACTTTGAGGTATTGGAGTGAACGCAACCTATCCTTCGAGTCCATTTCTCAGAGAAAAGGAAAACATGGAAAATGTCCTCCGAAAAGTGTAATCCAATCGAATTCAATGGTTCCAAATGGACCTTTCTGCAATGACCATTGACCGATACATCTATAAAGCTGGGCAACCCCACAATGTCCGACATCAAGTCATACATACACACCCATACTTAAACTTATATCTGTGTATGTGTACTTCCTCCTGCTTCCTCGGGTGTGGAAGAACTCACAGCTAAAGTGCACCTAATCATTTAGAATGGCAGTCAGGTAGAATAAAATACCCGGGTTTTTTACACAGCTCTCTACTCAGCAAGATCTCTTCGGCTTTTGTACCCACTGCCACCACCGCCGCCCTTCCTTGAACGCTCCACACACTCCCGAACCACAACAGCCATTTCTTAGCCTTTCCCTCATACCTTTAGAGCACCTTGATAAGAAAGACAGATAGATATCCCCAACAATTGTACATGCACCCCTGAACTGAAAGCACTTACATAATTCAACAAGCTGAATCTATGGGATCCTCTCGATAAATGTCACTCTTGGGTAATTCTAAATAACCGTATTTCCACTTCTCCTTCAAGAACTCAAGAAGCTAGGGCGGAAAAGAGATCCTTAGCTACTCCAGAATTCAACAAAGGCCCGCACATTCTCCAACGATAAGACTTGTGTGGAGGAAGTAGTAAGATGTTCTTGTTCCAGCAATTAGGCACATGTGTAGTAGACAATGCACCATTAAAAGCTACAATAATCAACAGACGGAAGAACAAACCGCACCTTGGGGAGTTCTAGGGCAATTCCTACATCTTTCTAGTGGATCGTACGATCCAAGAAACTCAAACATTTTGAGTTTTGCTTGGAATCAATTAACCTATTCCCCTCAACTCTCCTATTCTTTTAACACTCCTTGTAAACTTAACTACCGTCTGACTTGATTTCAAAAACATTCAATGAACGCTCCTTCTACTTTATGACACAATCTTCAACGTCACAGTGGACCTTCTATTCCTTACAAGCGCTCATGGTCACATGCCAAAATCTGTCTGCTACCATTACATCCTACCCTACTTGGGCTTTAACAAAATCAATGATTCTCACTTCTTTTTAGCCTCTTTTGTCTTCTGTGTTCGAAATCTACAAACTTCTCACACTCACGGCATTCATCCATGAATCAAACGTACACATACACACACACGGTGACATTTCTTTGTGTGAATCTCTTGAATACCAATCTATACCCTCCTGATTAGTAAGTAGCACTCCATCACATAAAAATAGTCACCCTCCAAATCATCTTTGTAAGAGTATTCATCTCTTAAAACCCGTATGGATCATAATGTCCCATGGAGAAAACAAAGACTTGAAGAGATTGAAAAAGTGAAAGGAACAAAGGAGACAACGGATGTGGATGAATGCCTTCATACTGGAGATATTACATCCCAAAGAGTACAAACATACTCACACATGGACTCATCAGATGAATAGCACCCTCCCCATTAATACTTGAAAAAATCATCAGTGTAATAAAACCTAAAACAAGAGTCAACAACTCAAGACTTTTTGAGGATGGGTGTTTAGAATAAGAAATCAGAAAGGCTATCTTCCGACCATTATCGAAGCTTATGAGGAGACATATGGAGAAAAGGAATAATATTTCTCCCTCCTTCCGTCCATAATACCTCTTCCTAACTCCAAGACACCCCCACTCATGGGTGGCTCTATATACCCAGTATGAGAGGGAAAGGAGCTGGGGCATTTCATTGAGCATAATAGGAGAGAATAGTCATAATAATAATGATAGACGGATGACTGGGTGAAATGAAGAGGCTCCACTACTCCTCTGACTCTATGAAAGAGAGAGGCTTGGCTCCTCTCTCTCTCTCTCTCTCTCTCTGTCTATTGTAATGATTTGCGAGGTTTGCAATTACGCTTCTCTGGCTTAAAACAAAAGGGTGACTCGTGGAGAGTGTCTTCTCCCGGGTAATACCCGGGTAACTCCTACAACTCCTCTCTGACTACCCGGGTGAGTCAGTCAGAGATCCCCTCAAGGACTCTACCACTCCTGCTCTTCCTATCGAACACATGTACATATATTGCACACTATGCACTATGCATCCTATTTCATATCTCCTGGCACATCTTTTCCCATTATAAAAAGAATCCTCTCTCTTTCTCTCCATTCTCTTTCATGCAAAACTCATTCTCCTAAAAATCGAACACTTTCTCCCCGTGGAAAATTAACTGCGAGTTGAAGAGAAACAAGGAAAGACTTTTTTCTCCTTAGCTTTTTCAGTGTAGAAAGTGTTCCCTTTTCCCCGAGAACAATTATAAATCTCTAATCCCTTCAGTCAGAAACTTGAAGAGTCTTTTCGTACTTTTTTTTATACATATGGCTCCTTCAAGAGTGACACCATCCGTCAGTGTCCTGTACACGATTTATTCATGTATTTTCCGGCTGTAGTCAAACAAGTCTACTTGACCTTTTGAAATATTGACCTCCCTTTTATTGCTCCGAGACCTTGTTGTGGGCTCTTGGGGAAGGATCTAGTTCATCCTATTTGAGATGGGCTAGAAAAGTCTGTATAGCCGTGTGTAGTGTCAGTAGGAATTAGTCGGACTGGGGGTTTCGTCGGATGTGCGGATAAATTTTGTAGGAAGCCTCTGGATGTGGAATTCTATAAATTTCTACCCTCATCCACATACATAGTTTTTCTCTAGTTTGTTAGCCCTGGAGAAGACGAAAGAACTTGGTAAGGTTTTGTGCTAGCTAGGCAGTTATTTATTTACTTGTTCAGCTCTTATTTATTTTCAGTGCTGGTGCTGCTGGTGAAGTCTAAGCAAATCATAGGACGTGGTTTCCCTACTCCTGTATTACATACTGTACCAGGAAGTTCACTTCCTACATCCAACTTCTAATAACTCAAATCAAATAGCACTTAACTTACAACTCCTTACTCCCTTGTCCACATTCTAGTCTATTGTACATATTTCCACAGCCGGTATACCTAATATATTTTAGGTGAAGCATTCCTATTCCTAACAAAGCCAAGCCAGTCCAGTCCAACTGAAAGACACAATTCTAAAGCTAGGAAAGTGAAGAGAAAATCCAGGAGGTAATTTTTAGTGTTGTGTGCAATCAACTCATATTTCATAGTGGAGTTTCTCTCCCTCTTATCTCTTGTGCAAATCTCCGTTGGGTGTTTAGACCCAATCCAACACACATCAGTCAGTTCTTATGTGTCAATCCTCTGAATCACCCATGCCACTCTCAACTCTCAAGTCACACAAGATGTATGTATTTTCTGGCCATGGCAGCCAAGTCAACTTTCACTTGCCCACTCCCATCACAAAATCACTCACACAACACACACACAATAACTTTCCCAAGCCCCGGCTGTACTCCTCAATACTATAATTTGCAAGAATGGTCGGCTCGCCGGCTCTGCAATTTACGAGCACTAAATAGCACCCTTCTTGTTCATGGAATACTTAGATTAAGTGCCGTATCGTTTGATCCTTCCTTATCTTCCATCGTGCGCTGCACCAAACTCTACACGAACAGATACACCCTACCTATCATTCCTAAAGCTATGAAATGGGCAGATGGAATAATATGGAATATTTCCTTCACTCCACAACAATTTGCGGAACCGGATGTTCAATTCACGCAGAATAAATCCTAATTTTCTGCAACTCTACAATTTACACAAACAACTATACGACTTTAATCCCATGACTAACGCATTAGAACACCTTCTCGCCCCTTGGAAAATACGCCCCTGCCCCTCTCGGAGGATAAAAAAGATAAAAGCATGCCACATTTTCAAGTACCTTGCTTGGTTTGGCATATGCCCTGACTCCACTATCCAACACCACCGTCTCTTTCTCAATACACAAAGTGTACGGCATCACTCGTATGGCAAGGTCTAAAATATTCATTGGAGTGCCCTTTAGTTCTCTCAAAACAGTCATTCTATTTCTAGACTGGGGTGAATTTGCATTAAAATTTGCAACATATGAATTGCCAAGGAGTTGAAAGCAAGAGTACAATTGCAATAGAGAAAGTTCCCACCTTCCTACACACTATTACGACTCCCTCCTCGACCATGTAGACTCTGAAGAGAGAAAGTGCTCTCAGGGATATGACCTCATTAAAACTTTCCATTTTCCAATCCAATACAAGAACATGAAGGTCCTTCTGTAGAACAGAGGGACGTTTAATTCAAACAGTGAGAATCAGGGAATCATAGAATATCTCTATCATCATATCATACATATCATGTGATTCCAACAGAAATTAAAGAGACCTTTACACAAACAGCAGAGCAAGGAGCTACAGCTACTTTTGAAATCTTTTTGAACCGGAGATGCAAATGAAGTTCACGTATAGGCACTTGAGAGCTAGGAGTTTGGGAATAGCAAAAGGGGAAGAACAATAAGAGAGGAAGAATGAATTCTCATTAGAGTTACTTCTCCACTACTGCTCATTATTGAGAATGGAATATTCATCAGCCTCCCCTGTTATTCATTTCATATTCTACATATTCATAAGCACCCTTAGACAACTACGCACACCGGACTTTTCTTTCATATCTTTTAGCTCAGTCTCAAGACTTTACCCCCGAGACGATGAGGATGACAAGGCGACGGTACTTATTCCTGCTTTAAATTTTATTGCTTTTGGACGCTGTTTTTGAAATATGTGAACGGTAAGGATCCTGTAGTACTGCTCGCCTGGCTAGCCCCCAGCGAAATCCAAACTGATAAACTGAATGCAAACAGGAGAAGAGTGAATTACAGGTAGCAATTAAATACGAGCTCTTCCTTTGTCTGAATGTCTCAGGATATTAAATTACACTGTGGTAGCTCCAAGTTCGAGAGCCCTTGCCTACCTCTAGACCAAGTTTACAAAATCTATCTTGTAAACACAGCTTGGCATTAATAATCTCTGCTTTCTATATATCAAGTCTTTGTAAGGTTGTATTCACCATGTAGTAAGTCGCGAGAACTATTATAATATGTAGGTACATGAAATCGGATTGGATAACAACCCCGTAGGATGTTTACAAGATAACTCGTATATATTTTGCCATCACATCTCATTACAAGCACACGAGGAGGATAATGAAGTGGGTTGAGATTGATAAGGTCCTTCCTTACACTTAAGAGATGTCTTTGCGCCGTTCCCGGGTGCTCTCAAACATACATGATATGCTGCTCATATAATTCAAATGTCCTTACCTAAGTGGATACCTATGAGCACACTTAAACTTGTGCACTCACTTTCCTTCGGAATTGGAAATCCTCTAGAAAGGTAGGTAATAATAATAATAACTAAAGCGCTGTTGATGATCATCATCATCCTAGAAATGAAGAGAGGAGAAACAGGGTAGGAGAAGTGGCGTGGGTTTTTGAAACAAATGAAAAGCGGATGCATATCATCTCTCATCGTCTCATCTCTCCAGCGCTGCCTAATATTTTGTGCGTATACAATCATAATCCCAATATCCTTCCGAACTACCACCAACTACTCGAGCTTTAGAAGACGAAGCCTCTAATTTCCTCAAGCACTATAGTCCTACAGCACCCGGTTCGGATTTCCTACTATTATAGCAACATCTAAAGACTTGTTCAATTAACAGCAAGGAATATTCATGCACAGAGCAGCCCTATTTTGCTCCATGAATAAACGAGCTAGTCCCTATATCTCTGGTACTTGCTGCATTTGCAAAATCCTCTCATCATCATCATCATCATCCACCCATTTGACAAAGTTCTACCCTGTAAAGAAATCCCCTATATCCCTATCCCGGGTTTGAATAAAATGTGAAAGTTGTCAACTCAAGAGTCAAGTGGTTTGACTTTGTCAGTCACTAATTCAGTCTAATCCTCGAAATTAATATTCCTATTCTTCATCATGAGCAGGGCCTTGGAACAAAAAGTCATCTCTTTCCGAAACCTGAAAAGTCTACCCCGTGGGGGAAAACGATGGAGAATATATTTATACTACTGTTCAAGGGCTATCCAGCAAAACCAGTGCAACTCCCTACAGTCTCTAATATCCGATCGTCTCTCTCTCTCTACGACATATTACTTGATATAATGGCTATATAGTGACTGGGAAGGAAATGAAACTCACAAATCATTGAAAGTATCACTAGACAGGATTGGAGGATTCTATAGCGATTCCACTTTGGAAGAAGTTGCAAGTTGTAAGAATCAATCCATTTTAACTAATCACAACTGGGTAGGGAGAGGGAAAGTCGCTTAACATTCCGATTCTTCTTGGATCTTGGGGCTAATTCAACCATGAAAATTCGTAGAATTTCTCCACTTTCTACAACTTCAGATATCTATCCAACTTCCACCAACATCCGATTGTGCTAATGAGTAGATGAACCAGATGGTGGTGATACACTGCTGTGGATCTACGAATTGAGCGACTACCAGAACGACCAGGATGCATTTGGAGCTGGAATGGCAGACGGGTAAAAGTAGTAATGCCAAATGGGCATATACAGTAAACAGTAAAGAAGGGTGAAAGGCAAGAATGGATGAGAGGAGAGGAAAAAAATTGCAATCGTCAGCAAACGAGTAGCTTAATTACTCACGACGACGACAGACCAGACTTCGTGAGAGAATTGATTATCGAGAGGAGGGAGGCCTCTTGGTGGAACTTTACCAGAATAATCCACCATATGTACAAAGGACATGGAAAAACTTGGATCTAATATCGACATTTTCAATTTTATGGCCTCCACACACTTTTTCAAATTAAAAACACCAGTCTGTATAAACTTACTTGAGTCCTTCCTATAACTTATTTCTTTTAAACAAATTTAAAAAAAAACTGAATCCACCTTCTTCTACATGCTTTATGACTTTCTCCACCCACATCTCTCCAAGGGAATTCAATCAATCCTGATACAAAATCCCTTCATACTGAAACTTGCTATAATTGAATGTCCCCCATTTCTAAATTTAATAACAAGCTACACCGGCACAAAAAACATTAACCTGACTCTTTGAACTACTCTAGAAAGATACAAGGCAAGAGTAGAGCTTTCACTCCTCCCTTAATTTATTAATCTATTCCATTGTATATTTCGAGGAAAGCAGTCCTCTAAAAAAACACTCCAAAGTGCTGATGAGTCCAAAGAACAAAAGATAAATACCGTAGTCAAAGGTGCCTGCGGATGGGAGCACAAAGGATTTCTTTTAACTATGCCCATCATTGGTATGGAATCATATCCTGATGCACCCAGCATTATTATACAAAATTTTCAATTATTCAGTAAAGTCTGAAAAATGCTTGGATTGTGAAATACCGATTGCTCCTTCTTCCAAAATATAGAGCCAGCAGACTATGATATGACTGAACAATCGATTTTACTCTCTTTTTCCAAATTCTGTAGGAGTACAGGCTATATCTAACCTTTGCCTACTGCATGTATCTTCTGCACGGCATATAAACTTGGTTGATCTATGCATCCCAGTTTTTGTCTAGAGTAGACTAAGAGAAAGTTTATCCATCCAAGATTCCATTGGCAAAGCCCTGGGATGGGGAGAGGAAGAAGACAAGGACAACTTGAACTATGTGAGAGGCGACGAGGATGAAAAAAGTTTTTCATTGTTTCAAAACTCCGGAACATTACTTATTATCTATCAAAGTTACATTATATGAGAATGCTACTTCTTAACCCATACATCTTGAAATTACGTGACGGGTATAATAGTCCTACTCACTCAGTCAGTAGTGCTAGCCACCCGGAGAGAGAGATATTAATTGATACTGTCACTGAAAGAAAGGGCAAGGAAAGATGTGGTCTTATTATTTTCTTTCCTCTAACTCCCGGAGTCTACCTTCTTCTCGTTTGGAAAATCGGAGCCCTCCTCTCGGGAAGTCACACGTTATCTGGACTTTCTGGACAATGTTCCTTTGACGTGTCCAATTCACCGTGCTCGAGTATCAGAGATACCTCTGTGTATAGTATATACGTGTGCTATATAAATAAAACACTTAATTCATACTAGTAAGGTGTACAACTTCAAATGAACTATGCAGACTATTTTCATTATGAAATTCCAATTTACAAACAAAATCAGTGTGGAAAGTCTCTAGCCTTTTAACACTAGAGAAACAAAATTATTTGCTGAATATAGCATGAGTTCACAGATTGCAGTAAGCAGGTTACAAACGATCGTAGATTTTACACCCTGGCATTGGGCTGAACGTTCCTATCTTTCATTTATAATTAAGGGAATGTTCTGGTTCTGAATGGGTCAATTCTGTGCAAATATAACATTGGCCTATTGCCACTGAAAGAAGAGTTTACTAAATTAAGTATCAGGTTTTACAAAAAAATCTATCAGTTTAAGTTAAGAAAGTCCATTGTAATTTACATTTTGCCTTTATTGCAACCCAAGACATTTTTTTCTGGTTTATTCAAACTGGTAATAATGAGATATAATTCGAGAGCTATAAATTATATCTGAAATTATATATTTTAACAACAGGAGCAAGACCGAATCACGTGTAGAATGTAAGTGTTGTTATCAATAAATTCCAACCAATTATTTTATTTATCAGTCTGTTACTTGATAGTTTGGGAAATAATATTTCATCCATTCACCATTATTTTGTGATCCTACTGTGTATTCCAATCATTCTTTTGCGATTCTTCAAGACAAGCACACCCGGTTAGACCAACTGACATTAGTTTTTCCCTTCTTTTTTTACAAGCGATAAAAAGAGGAGATGATAGTAAATCAATGCCTGAGTTTACACAAGATTTGCAATTCAATTCCTATATACGGCCCTGCACTTCTAAAACGTCCAACTTAATGAGCTCTTTAGCAAGGAATGGAAACACATGGAGTAAATGTGAGGCAAAAGTACAAGTGAAAAAGTCAGTTGTTGAGTTAATCCGCAAAGTCTAAAAAGACGCCCACGGAGAGCTGGAGCTATATAATTCGCAGTGTTGGGAAAAGTCGCTGAGTGTAAGATAAGTAAAATGTAAGTAGAATAAGCAGAAGGAGGAGGGCTAATCTAATATTTTAAAGTGGAGAGGGCATAATCTTATAAGAGTTTTACTCAAGAAGGATGGAAATGAGATGCTCTTTTTAAAAATCTTAATCTCATCTATTTTTCCTCATTTTATCTCTGTCAACCTCCAGAGTCCTCCTCCTTCAACTCCTTCATCTTCCCAGAGATATTTTTTGAGGGGCAGGTCTTTCGGCCCAAACTCCCCGTCCTTTTCCATATGGGAAGGCCTCCGAGAGTGTAATAAAAAATGAGGAATTGATTTCCTCCTTAGAGTAAAATTACAGGACGGAGGGAGCTGGCTGGAAGTGGCTGATTATGTCGCAATATTTCAATGAAACTGGTCAATTCTCAATTTCTAAATGGGAGTTGTATGCAAATTAGAAGGATATTTCCACAAAGTTATTGATCATTAGTGGTCCAACTCTTCAAACTACCTCAAACCCCTCTCTCTTCTCTGTATACCCTGTACTGTACACTCTACAATACCATACACACAGACTCTTCTGTTCTTAGATTCAGTGTTCTATCTTAGAGCAGTAGTTGGTACACACTTTCCGTAACTTCTTGGCCCTTCTTAAGGACCTCTTTGTAAGTGGAAAAGAAAATCCGATGGAATCTCCAAGTGGGTCATTGTCTAACAATCCCTTATTTTTCTTCAACAAGGAGGGAAGATTCTCGGAGAAAGACACCGTTAAAATTTGCATTTATATGTCAGTTGACAAGTTCCCATCCACCGTTCCTTGATGGTAGGGTTGGTGGTGGGGGAATAAACCTGGTGCTTCCAGGATATAGATTTCCCTCATATAGAATAGACTAAAAGACAGGGATGAAAAAGATCCGTTCACTTTTCTAAATTCTTGCAAAATTATTCTAAAAACATTCAAACTTTCTCCCGTTTCTTTTCCCTTCTCCTTTCCTTTAGTTCGTTGACGAGGACATTGCCGGGTAGGGAAGGCATATGACTGACGACCACACAAAATGGACTCCATCTTACTCGCTAATGTTTTCCATAATCTAGGGCCGTACCTTATCCCCGTAGATCCTACCCTGTTGGCCACATGACAGTCTCAATGAGATCGATTTCCTTCCTCATGTCAAGCTAAAAGCATCTTCCACAGTATAGAAACTGCTCCTGAACCTTCTATTAGGTTCGACAGGTAAGTGAAACGTAAACATTGGCGGTCAAGGGTTCTTCAACCTGAAAACTGAATAGGACAGAGCCACTTGAGCGCTTTCGCACATTTCCTTCATGCAGATGAGCTACAAACACACGCAGTCTAGTCTACTTGAATGCTCGAGTCCCTTCAAGTTCCATTATCTCACAGTGCATGAACGACATGCATTCACCACCTTGACGCTTCAGGATGGAACAACACACTAGATGAAACAAGTGGGATGATTCCTTAACGAAAAATGGTTTGTACAAATGTTTTTCCAAGAGCAGTGTCTTCGGTCTTATTGAATACTGTAGAGTGAGGTCCGGCCCTGGGAGATAATGCATTTGTGCCCGTGCAAAGCACTTTCCTCCACTTCCGTCTTGTTTGTCTCTACTTTGCCTAATAGCAAGTGGGTAAGGGAAGACGGAGAGAAAGTAGGAATGAATGAGACGACACGGGAAAATATTCTCGAGAATCAACACAAGGAGACCGAAATGGATCAAGAAAACCCCCGGGTGAATAACAAAGAAAGAAATTTGTGAAACTTAATCCAAACCTTACAAGCCTCTTTGGTAGACCGACAAAAAGGGGAAAAAGTAAAAAAAAAAGTACAGGCATTATGTATAAAAAGGATGAAATGGTGAATTACCAAGGAAATACACTACCCACTACGAGTAAGAAAGAAAGTGGTGGCTGAGAGTAGATGGAAACTGATATATGAGACCCGTATCCAAATATTCTCACTCCCAAGCATGGGCTACTACTACTCAACCCAACTTTTAACCAGATGGATCAACCTTCTGTAAACCAAAAGTATACGGATAAGGAATGCCAAGAGTAAAAAAAAATCCGTCCAAAAAATCCATTCCATTAAGAACCCTAGCAAAATGGAGTGATCTTCACGACTTGTGTAACCCTTCAAGAAGTACATATTAGCCTACTACGATTCCTACTTATTATGTACTTCTCTCTCGCCTTCTACTTTTGTATTAGTTTCACTATAAGCTCAAGTTGTTGGTGGAGTGGGAACGAGAAAATTTTAGAGGCAACAAAAGTGATTGAAAACACGTGTTCTGTACATTTTACAATTTATCTAATTTCCACACAGAATACAAACCCTATTTCCCTCACCCATTTTTCATCCTCTCAAACCACCCAGTCAAACCCGGGCATCAAGCTTCCCACTTTTGGGAATATTAATTGAATCGGTCAGCCTATCTCATGAGGAAATGCACTGCATTCCTTCTATTATCAACAGCTGGAATAAATGCTTGAATGGTCCTTGCATACCAAATTCCAGAGTTATTTTTCTAAAAATTTCAACGCTTTTTTATCTTCTTCTGGCTCCCACAACTCCACTCATATTCCTGAATGTATATGCATGTGTTGATCTTGGTAGGATATAAATTTTAAAGGTTCGACACTCTGTGCTAAAAGCATTCTCACTTAAGTCAAGTCAGTACAAGAGTATAGGGAAATTGATAGGGAAAAAAGGCGAGTTTGGATAGGGATTGGTTTCAGTCCTCTAAATCAATTGGTTAGCTTCGTAATTTCTTATCCCATTAGGTTAAGAGAGAAGTCGTGGATTCTCCTAGTTGTACTTATGCAGTGCTATTCTCAGGATTAAAGAAGTGGCTCGAGAGAGGGATTGTTGATGAATTAGCTGAAGGGGGAAAGGGCAGCTCTATAATATTATCCATGAACGTCTCCCTAGCAAAACACGGCCATACATTACACATCTCCGCCAGTGTAGCAAAAAACACCGAATTTGGAGTGGAAGATGGGATGGCTCCATTTAGAGTCAACAAAGCTCAAAGACTCCTTCCATTTCAGTTCAAGTCACTCTCACTCTTCCAGATCATAATAAACCGTCTCTGTTAGTTGAGTTTGACACAAGTTCTCTATTAGCTAATCCATCCAGTGCTGTATGAAGCATTTTATAATTTAATGTCTCACATGATATTCTAGGGGTTGCATACACCACACGTAGTTACGCCACTCTGTTTTCCAACGACTGTTTTTGTTGTGTTTTCAGAATGAAATGAATTGAGAGGAGAGGAAGACAAATCGAGGCTCTTTAGCCAGTCTCTCCCTGCCAGAGTCCTTCCGTGGAGGAATAATAGGAACACCCTTATTTTGTAAACCTATTTATTTTATACCCGGGTGCCTTTCAAGGTAGGAAAAACTCTCGGAAAGTTAACTAACAATGAAATACTTTCATGTATACCAAAGCAAACGAAGCAAATCCAACCGTCTAAATGTCGGTCCAACGAGCTAGCTTGAGGCCATCCCACCACCCATCACATTATTAGGCACAACGAGCTCCTTCAAAAATGACAAATTAATCCTTTTTAACCCGCATGGCTCTCCCGGGCAACAAGAGTCAATTAGTACTTCTCAGCCTGGAGTCAAATCACAAGGAAAGCCCTGACATATAAGACTAGTCTTCTTCGCAAAAGGGGCAACCCCACCCTGAACCATTCATTTCACTCCTAGCGTTTTTGTAGCATCAGCATCAAGAGCACACCATACACACCAAGCCAACTATGTTATTACGGGAGCTCATCTCAAGAAATTCGATTCATTTCATTCCATCCTAAACTCTTCTTCTTCTTTCTTCATAATGATCCTACTTAAAGGGCTTAGGTAAGTAAAAATGAAAGTAATATATCATAAATGTGGAGGTGATTTTGCAAAGGTTTCTAGAAAATTTCTGCCCCATTTCCTTCTGCTTTAACTTTGTATATGGAATGCGTACTTCCGTCCTAAAAGATGTGATTTGTAGTGCAAGGGATAGAACGGAGACTTAGGTATAAAGGGTAATAACTGTACGGATGAATTGCAGCAATGCCCGGAACGGGATACTTTGGTTGGACTCTTGTGTTCTCCAATATACAAACACATCCATATACCTCAATTCAACCATCATATCCTACCTTATAGAAAGTAGGTAAAAGAAGTAGCATGGAGAGGGCTAATGAGAAAAGTTGGGGAAAGTAGCCAAAGGAGCTTAGTTGCCAAAACAAGAGTTCCCCATTTAAACTCAAAAGAAGAATTAAAAGCCGGAGTTTGCTGAAATCCGGGCTTTTATCCCAAACCACCTCCTAACAATCGACTAAAGCTTCAGATCCAATACTTAGGATAGAAATGAACTCCTACTATCAAATAGTGGGATACCGCATAGTCAGTAGGAACACATCGTATTAACTTCAAATTCCGCTCCCTACCCGGATAATAATAACAAGCAAACAAGGAATTCATGACCAAGTTAAAAAAATATTTATTTCCGCACGTGAAAATGAGGCATTACATTTAAACGCCGCCGTCCACTTTGCTAACTTGACTTAAACTTTTATCATGTCTACGCGTACACGCATATTACAAACACAAACAAGAAACCGAAACTTCATCGCCTTTGGTAGTATTGGTTTGGCAATGCAAGCAACTTGGAACTCCCCAAGTTTCTTATAAACGTGCTATCCTATTCCTATGAAATAACATGAGTCCATTAGACTCGAATCCTTTCAGCCATTTTATGAAGCTACTAGAAGGAACTGTATTGGAGAATTGAACAAATCCTCTGCTAAAAGCTTTTCATTTCGGGAGAGCACACACATTCCATATACACGTAGTTCATTATTGTTCCATTTCAGCTAGTACGACACTAACACATTAGTCTTTAATTTTCGGGATTTTCCGCTCCCGATTTTTGTTTTAGTGAGTTGGACTGTAAAAAGGCGATCGTATAGGACATAGGAGAGTGGGGAATTGATACGAGCAAAGTAAAGAGTTCATTTCTCACGTTATACATTATCTAAACTCGGAACCGATTTCCTCCTTTGTGTTCAGAGGAGGAGGAGAAAAAAGGATCGCGATACCCTGACGAAAAAAACGCGATATTTCTAGGCTAATGTGAAGCAAATAGATATTGAGTGAGCACAGCTTGTTTGAGTAAACAGATGCGAATCATGATCGTATCAATTTACAATTCTTGTTGGCGAAAATGTCATTCCCTCTTTAGACACAGCTCGTTCAAAAGGAGAAAAGTTCGTTTCATCTCTGAGCCTTGGGGCTACTTTCACCGACTAAAAAATTGAGATAGAAGATATGGCTCTAAAATTCTAATCCTATCTAATCGAGAACATGACATGTCAACATAACAGAAGCCGACTCAGTGTTTTACTTATCCAAGTATGAGTAGAGAGTTGTGCTGAAGCTGCGGAACTTTAATTTCCTGATGTACGAATAAATTATTTGACACTGAATGGAGAGATAGGAGAAGGAATGGGTGGGGACTCCTTATAGGATCACCTTACATTCAGACAACATCCAATCAGTTGATTAGCAAATTTACAAACTCTGCTAATTTGATTCCATTTTCTAGGCTGGGAAGTAATAGAATCCCAAATCAAATGGCAACATGCAACCTGCCAAGACAGATTTAACCTCACGTGCGGTTTTCCTGACAGAGTCGTAGTTGGGAACAATAAATTGCTTTTAAAAAACATCAACCATTCTCCGTCTCCAATTAACTGGATCTAATCCTAGAAAATTCCTCCCAAGTCAATCAAAATGGACAGAGCAATGAAGACATGCAACTTAGGACGTGTGGCTACGTTTCTGGAGAAAGTCGCTTCAAAGAAAGTCAATGACCAAAAAGTATCTCAATTTTTGGTCTCAAATTAAAGAAAAACGCTCACCATTGATTGATTCCTCTCTCTCCCGGGTGGATTTCTAGGGAAATATTTCTCCACCGAGTTGGTTGAGACATGAATAGGGGAAGAATTTATCTGGATATGATTTAGTTCATTTCGTATTGAATAACTATGCATGAGTGCATGACTCTCTCTCTTTTGGTATTGTGTATGACAACAACAACACACGCTAGTAAAGCTAGGTGCACCTCCCCACCTTACATTCTAATGGAAGAGCCTCTAATCCCAATCTTAATCCGACTGAGGAAAATACAAAAGTCCAACCTTTCTATTTAAGGAAGAAAGTCGGATGTGGATTTTGTTAAAGATAACGAAAAGAAAATATAGGATCCCGTACTCTTTACGAATCCTACCCTTTTGCATGTCATGGCACCACATAGCCATGGACTGTACCCAAGTCACTCGTCTATCCTATGGACGTACTCGTTGATGCTCAAAGGTTTAAATACACACCCATGTTTTTTAACAGAAGTACCGCATGAAAAATCCAACACCCGGTTAGACCACTCTCTACTTGTAGTAGTACCCGTTCTATTCTTATACACACATATTCTTTCGTGTACAGTTTAGTCCTAGTTCCCTCAAAATCAATGGAATCAATACACACTGAGGGTAAACTGGTAAACCCAAGAAGAAGGGAAAAGCAGTGGCAGCAGGCCTGGCACTAGTACCAGATACGACTTGGATAAACTTACCAAGTAAAAGTAAAAAACCAGAACACGACTTGTGTGTAATGTATAAAAAAGTATATCTTCTTCACAACTGGCACTTGTGACCATGTCTTTCTCTCTCTCTCTCTTTCTCTGTCCTTTTCCTAACTATAGAATACAGAGATATACATGAAATGGACGAAATGGAAGTGCAATAAGGGACAAAGTTGTTTCGTCAGTTGGAAGAAGACCTTTGCCTCTCTGGACATCAACTGCTCATGTACTTATGCCATGTTATCTTATATTATGTTATTGTGCGCTATAGACACATCCGGGAGTCTATTTGGGAGTTCAAACTCTCTTTTTTTTAAAGAAACTTTGTTTTACCATATAAATAAAAGTATGGCATTTGTATGGATAGGAGGTCGACTTCTTACAATATATCCCCAGCTTCTTTTTCCATCGTCCCAAACTTTCCTAGTTACGTCTATACACAAGCTCTCTCAATTGGATTGGATCAGATGACATCGTTTGTGGTACTGTTGATAAGATAAATCCTTGGGAATTTTCTTTGCACTTTGGTTTGGAATTTCGGACGGGTTTTGAGGTCACCTTACAATACCTTAAATAAGTGTGCCCTCTCTTTCTCTCTCTCTCGTCTGTACCTAAGTTTATGGACTATGGCATTTTGTGTATGGGTGATCAAATTTAAAACCGGGAGTGAAACTAGTGAAAGTAACAACTTAGAAGGAAGATAGTGCACAAGCTTTAAGTGGGAATATTCACAAATTGGTACCAGTACTAGGTACAGTATTGTATGGGAGGTTGACTGAAGAACCGGAAGGGCATAGTTTGGGTACCATATACTCAAAGATCGTAAAAAATGGAGATAGTCTGTTTCGGAAAAGGACACACTGACTTGACTGACGAGATACTTTCCGGGTAAAAATGTCAATGACATGTCTTTCCAGCTCTCCCCACACATGTTCTCTTCTGATTTTGCGGGGTTGGGCTATCCAAACTTCTTTTTATGCTTAAAAAGGAGACGAAAATGCAAACCAGGAGACGAGGACTAGCAAGAGTAGAGGAGAAGAGGACAAGACATGGAAAGACTGAGATTGATAGTTTTCCATGTACACAAGACCCCAAAAGCATGAGAAAAATCCGCTTCTATACCTAAGGCCCCAGAAATCATGTGCTTCCGAACTGATCTATGTGCGCCATATTCTCCTGCCTATCACGTTATGCACACCGTATCGACAAGATCCAGTAGGTCTTAACACTCTGAATCATCTAAACGCAATAGATTTAGGAAATCTTAGCAGCCTCATATGTGTATATGCATCAATGAACTTTTCCACTCTTTTTTATGCTTGCAAAGAGTACTAACTTTTTCCAAAGTTTTTATTTTTTTTATTTGATAGAAAATGGAGTGAAGCAGAGGAAAGCTTTTTAGCCCACGTCTTCTCCAATCTAGCTGTCTATACATAATGCATTATGAGAGAGTGAACAGCCATTTCACATTCCATCCTCTCCTAAGAACCTGTGAATATTCTATACTTCATTGATCGCCATCGCCACAAACCATTTGCCAACCGAGAGCTAAACCTTGTACAACCTTCAAGCATCAAGTATCCATTGAAATCAACCAGCCTTTTGGAATACATGTATAATCTACACCCACATCTTCTCATTACTCTTATTAGGCACCAGGAACACTTTTACACGAGTTGATAGCATGGAACCCACAGTGTTCGGGTTCAATCTAACCTTTTATCTGAATGTAGAAAGGATTTTTTATGCACAAAATCTTGAGATACACTTGAAGCGACACAGAATTAAATTTGAGAAAAGTTCTTCCGGTATAGGTGGGCAAACCTCGGGGGATCGGCTTCCGGGATCTTGAACTACTCGAGCCAATCAGTACAGTGATTCGTTGATGCAGAGGTTTAACGAATCTGTAGCGACATAAGTATGCACTCGAAATTTGGTAGTATTTAGGTTTGAAACTCTTTTAGATGTTAGTGCTCGAAAATTGCCCTAGTGTGACATAACTATTACCAAGATTACCCAGCAAAATCTCTAAGTGAATGGCTTTACAATTGACCAGCTCTGAGATCGCCCATACATGCTCTCAAGTGACGAAGAAAGTGAGGAAAAGTAGCCACATTCCTGCTGGATACATTTTTAAACAGATAGGAAAGTCTCCTTTCACCGTTGTTTACTTCTCATAAAAGAAGCAGGAGAAAGCCACTTCGTACTGGATCAAACAAACTAAAGTGTACTCTCTCCTTATTCCCACCTTACACATTGAAAACATTTTACACACGCGATGTATTAACTATTAAGTTAGAACTGCTTGTGTTTCATTCCAAACTAGAATTGAATGGTTTTAAGTTCTTTAGTGCACCCAAGTACCTTTATAGAATGTCTTATTTAGTACTTTATTAAAGTATAAAGTATCATTGTGGATTATGCCTCTTAATTGTTAGTCATGTTAAAGGTATAGTACGACAGTCCCAAGACAACCCCTTTATTAAGAAAGGGAGGATCCCAATTTGGCAGAATGGATGATTTATGAAGCATTGGAAAAGGTCGCCAAATTGAAAATTGTAAAATGAGACGAATGATTTCTCAGGAGTTTTACAGTGTCGTGTTCGGCCTTTAATTCCCTTGGATTTACAACTTGGAGCCAGTACTTTATTTGAGCAGGAGAGATTGTAAATCGTTGTGTAAGTTCCCAACTATATTATTTCACCAACCGCGGACCGACACTGATATGAATAATGGGTTAAAAAGAAAAGAAAAAAGGCCGGTCGACTGTGCCAAAACAAGCCTGAGTCAACCCAGTAATTTGACTTTCTTAAGGAAAACAAATCGACAGGTCATGCATACACCCCACGTTTGTTTTTCTTGTCACATACAGATAGCCTTCAAGATTAATAAGTGGAATGATTTGCCTTTATGAACTAAAGGTCTGTAAGATAATACTGAAGAAACGATTTTAATGAAATGTTAGATCCCTCATATTTACTTTGGAATTACTGAATTTTTTATTAGCACAGGAATTTTCCACGTTACTGGGCTCATTGGCTATTGAACTTAAAACGGGTAATCCTAACATCAA
Source organism: Agrenia bidenticulata (assembly GCA_034694785.1). Lineage (NCBI taxonomy): Eukaryota > Metazoa > Arthropoda > Collembola > Entomobryomorpha > Isotomidae > Agrenia > Agrenia bidenticulata. The sequence continues at coordinate 107,534 of JAQFYM010000005.1, read as the reverse complement.
AACATCATCAAATCCTCTATTCTAGAATTTCAAAGAAAATAGTGTGCTGTGACAATCAATTTGATACAGAATTCTGCTGTCAAAGCTTTTTTAAACAATAAAACTGTTATTTTCAAAGAATAGAACAAGGCCTATATATCTTCATCTAGTATCTATACGATAAAGTTTCTAGAACCTACGAGCACGGCACATAACCGAAAGGGTGGAGTAATTGGTGCGAATTGACAAGGGACACGTTAATGGACTACGGAAGTCTGATCATCATCAGTCGATTTGTCATTTGTCAAGGATCCATCAAAAAGAAATGGAAAAATATACGTCTCAAAGGGTGAACTCCAAACAAACCACGCGAGAAGACTGTATTAAACATTGATACATATACAATTTGCTACAAAGCAAGAGTCTAGGCAAAGGCAACCTCCCAACTAACTGGTGGGTGGAAAACTAGCAACAAGAAGTTTTAACCTTATCAAGTCGTCCTCCTAATGCCGTAACACTAGAAGGAACAACAACAGTTAGCTCATCAATTTCGCCAAATTCTCAGCTCCAGTGTTCACTAAATTACAGCCTTGTGGCACTCCAAAATATTCCTAACTTGGAAAACCACACTCTGTTGTCATCAGTGGCGGTCACTTGATCTTGTCCCCAAGTCTTGGGGATCTCCTTTACATCCTCTGAGTCCAAGAAGAATACGCTATTGAATCGGAACTGGTGTGTGACAGCAGCGGTTTATAAAATAAAATTACCAACAAATGTGTCTACCTGCTTGTTCGCTAGTACAATCCTCAAGAATAAATGCCTAACTATAAATTATGTTTATATAAATTGCTGTATTATACAACTTTACGCAGGAGTACCTGTGCAAAACCATTGTCATACATGTGCACTATTGAAGATAGATTTAACCAGTAGAGATGAAAGAAGATGTAAAAAATCACATTACTATGAGTAAATTGGTCGGGTGCGGTGAACCACTTTTTGGTAACCACATGGCTCCAGCAGTCATCTACTTTTATTGCCATTATGACAATCATCCTAATTCCACCTTTCTATTTCCTCTGCCAATTTTTTCTCTCCTTTTTTGCCCAAAGTAAGTAAGTGAGACAAGGCTGACGTTAAATCACAATTAGTCACACATGCACCGCTAACAATCCTCCTGTCTCAGTTTCTCAATATTTCCCTCGTCTCGAAGCAGTTCGTCCACAACTTATTTTACAGAGATAATAGATGAATTCTATCTTTTGATAAAGTCACTTATCTATTCTAAAGCTTATCCGATCGAAGTCTGTGTGTTACAGTTATGGTCGGTTACCCTCATAAAAATATTAGATTGAAATACATAAGTTACTTTACGGTGAATTGCTTTTGTTGATTGCAAATTGGTAATGGCTGTGCCGCTCTGGGTGCTGGTTGATTGACATGGAGGAGGTTTTGGTCTTTGGACTCAGCCTGCATTAAAATTGCATGGCAGTCTTCCATAATAATGGAAATGTTTTCAGGCTTTCCCTGTCTAGTATGGCCTGGCACTAATATTTCATGAATTGTATTAAAATGTATTGGGGTGTTAACTTTTATATGCCTTTTAGTCATGCTACCCAGCTCTGTACACTTTGTTGCTCCATGCTTTTACAGAGCAGACACACGAAGCGACATTTCCATCATCATCTTCAAAAAGGGATCATGTTTTGATCGTTTCCGAATCCATCGTGGAAATCAATGAGACACACCTGTCCCTAGATTCTACCTTTTGAAATGTGAAATGCTTCAGGACATACAATAAGAATAAATCAACCCACGTATCTACTCTCCCTTCTTATCAGTGAAAGAATGAAAGCCAGCATATGTACCCATGTGCATTAACCCGGGCACCAAGTCTCATTAAAAAAATAAAGCTTTGTTAACATTTCATGTATTTGCATATCAGATAGCTAGTATCTACTACAATACAACAATGCCTTTGCAAGTTGGAAGACTAAGAAGGTCGCTACGAAACCAATACTTAAAACTCTTGACTAAGCCCGTTCTATTCCATTTCATCCATTTGAATATCCTTGTGCAATTTCTATTCCCTTGTTCCTCCTATTATTCTCTGAAAAATCCTCTTACTATTTTCATATATCATTTTAGCAAAAACTATTTACATAGCGGCGTCGTTTTGCATGTTTCTGTCACATTCCCACTACACTTATTTCCTCAGTCTGCAGTCATTCTTGGCAATAATTTTCTTCTCTACTCAAGCCAAAGAGCTCCCAGCATATTTAACATTCTGTTTGAACAAGCCAAATATTATGCACATGTACGTCTATTATTTCCATCTACTACACATTCAACACTCCATATAGTCCATATTCGCATTTCTATAGTCTAGCCTCTAGACTTGGAGAAACTTGAACAAACAATGAGTGTACTACTTACTATACGCATACCTGCATGCGAGCAAGTAAATCTTTGGAAATATGAATTTCAACAGCCGTATGAGACGCTAGGACTATATTTTTTAAGAAATTTGATAGTAGCCTTTATTTTGCACGAATGCTACTGCAAAGCAATTTGAAATCTAATGGAGTCTTGCTTCCAAATTTAGGCTTTTGCATGGCGTGGCGGGAAGTATCTAGAAGTAGGAGCTGTGGCTACGTAACTACTTGTCGATAAAACAAACGCAAATTAACTTTTGAGATCTTGTAGTACGTTTAATCTGCATCGTGTTTTTGAATTATTATAAATTAAATTTTAACTTAGCTAATTTTTTTGACTAATTTTATAAAAATCTATCACTATTCAAATCCTAACATAAAGCACATAACTTTTTACATATATTCATCGAAGTTATTAACACAGGATTTAATAAATTCCGAATACCAGAACACCACCGGCATAATTGCATGTGAATCCGAATCTCTACGTCACCAAAAAAACTCTAGGATCCTCTACACCGGTGACTGGTCTCCTTCCTCAATCTTGAGAAACGGTATGTGAAAGAATGCAAATATCCATACACTCCAAGTCTAAATCTCCAGATAATATAATAAACAAGGACTTACATTGGATTGGAGGCATTCCAATAAATATCCGGAAGACGGGCACATCCAGATTCCTGGAGGGACTCAAAAATGGAAATAAATAACAAAAGGAGTTGCAAGTAAAACGCCATGAGCCCCATTAGCACTTTTCACTTCGGAGTTTCGGACTTCACTTGTAAGAAATTTCACTTTTCCTCTCTCGAACAAGAGAAATATTCTCCAATGTCGACTGTTTTCTCCCAAACTCCACTTAAGTCTCCTTCTCTTGCACTAACTACAAAATTCTCTCTAATTACTCGATATCACTTGAATTTACAGTTTTCAAAACCTAAAGTCCACACTGACCAACGTTCTCAATCTTGTCCACAAATAGAAGAGAATCCATCACTTTTGAGAGGAGACAAGTGTTAAAATAGTGTGAAAACGGGTTTGTAAATAAATGGGACACGACCTCAAGCGAGCACGGGCTAAAGGGGAGAATGGATAAACCCTCTGCAGCGGCCTGTCTCTTCTCTTATCAGGTGAAAATCTCCCGATTTTCTCACACCGCGTCCTTTTTATCCTCTCTCCTTAAACGGAGGGACGCGATTGGTCGCGAGATTATTTGAAATTTCAAAAGTCCAAAGTCCAAAAATGTGGTTGCAAACTTAACTTTGTTTAAGTCTATTTAGTCATACAGCTGTGAGATTGGGTTGCACATTATTATTAAGTTTTAAGTATTTTAAGCTTGCAACTTGAACTTTTAATGATAGTTTAATTCTACTCATCCTTGGGTAGATGTTTAATGAGAGGGTGTCACTGGTGGAAGAACAGAACAATATTTTGAATCAGGAAGGACACGGTTCGTCTTGCTTCGTATTCGTATACACAATGTGAGTATTATCAAGTTGCTCTTGTGTTGTATAGTGTTATGTTATTTTGTTGTGATTTTTTGTCCCGTGGGATTCCTCCTGGTCATTCCAGCCAAAAGGCTTTGAGTGAGGAGAGGCGTACATATGTACTTTTATGTGGGGATCTAATATTTTTCTATATTATGTTATGTAGGAGAGAGCCTTGTGCCTTGGGATAGTGGTCCAAGATGCAGGCAGGAGTGAGGAGAGCAAAAGTAAAATTTGAATTGTGAAGAGCCGTGTTTATTTTTTGTGAGGGAGCAACGTCTCTTTCGATGAATTCCCTACCCAACTGACTGGATGGATGGATTTCGAATGGACCTAAACCCTTGTGTAAGCCTCAATGGTTCGGTACAGTTCGTCCCTCTTCGAAATACCCGACCCGATACTTCCCCGGTCTACCTCCTCCTCGTCTCCATCATCTCCAGGCTTATCCGTACGCACAATACCAGGCAACCAGTTCACTTCTGGGGACTTGACACCGACACTTTACATTATGTATATCCAATCCAATTATACCTAATAGCAACTAGTACATTTTAGGCATGAATCTCGTAATAAACGCTGCAGCGTTTCCGGGGTCATATCCGCTCAGAATTACCTGGAATTTGTATTCGCATCCTTAACCTCACCCTCAGTATGCCCCTTGAAAGCAAAACTCAAACCATTAGCCTCTCTTCTGTCTCTCTTTTGACAGGCAAGGTTAATATTCTAGCATTCAAAGGGCAAAGGGGGCACTATAAATGTTCCAACAAGGAAAGGCCCCATCAACTCCGACGCTTATGAATATTATAAAGAAATCTCTTCCGGACAAGGGTCGTACAAGTGGAAAGATTACTCCCAGCAATAATCCTACTCAAGTTCATGGAAATGAATTGGAGATTAATATAATATGATGCTGGAAGATAGGTCGTTCCGAACAGCCAAGGGGCACCAAGTACGGCACTCATTCCATTCTTGTAATCACACAATACAAATAGGCCTTGATACAGAGAATCAGGGTTGGAAATAACCAGCTGCCATCATCAAGGAGATCGAGTGAAGGGCTGGTGGTGGTGGTGATGGTGGTCATGTGTTAATAAATGAGAAGGGATCCCTTTTGATCTCCTGCCAAACTCTTGTACAATACAGAGCCAGACTGGAGAGCCTGGAGTAAACGCTATTATTCCATCCTCCTTCTATCAATGCTCGTACAGCCTTGAAGACGAGGAAAACTTGAGTAGATTTCATTTCATGAGATTCCAGCCTTAAAAGACGAAGGTCTTTTTTACAACTGGGGAATGGTCATAAGATCTCAGCTTTTTACAAAAGGGCCTTTTACACTACCAAGGTCTTTGAAAGGGGCCTTCACAACCAAGGGGGTATGGGATTGAGGTCGCTGGGGCCTTTATTTTTTTATGATCCCATGTCCCTCTTGGTCTGCATATTATTCTCATCTCTTGTGGAGAAAGTAGTGGTGGCTGAGCGTTGAATGAAATGTGGAGTCAACTCCGGGCTGTTCAAGAAAGAGAAAGTTCCTGGGAGATGCTCCTCTTTTATCTCAGAGACAGGAAGTTTGACATGGATTGCATTTATACAACTCACGCAAGCGTCCACTCCATATATCCATCTTATATAAGGTCTAGCTGGTGCTGTTGATGTGATCCTGGATTATATTATCTAGCCTTTCTCAAGAACATACGGAACAAGGGTCTCAGATCCAGCTCATATACTACTGCATGTATATTTATATTACTCTTCTCAAGAACTGAATCTCTCCAACGACGGCAAATATGGGAATCCACTGCCACCACCACCACTACTTGAATAGAGTCAAATGGCAATAAGCGAGTCAACTCTGGCAGTGGATAAATATTAATCCATTAAAGGACCGGCTCAATAAGATTCTTCTTTAGTTGTACCAGGGGCGTCCATACATTGCTGCTGATTTTGCTTTTCGTACGCATTGAATGCAATTCTGCTCTTAAGCATGTGTTTATAGATCAAGGCAGGGGTCATGAAGGGAAAGGAGAAATAACAATGTAAGTGGATGGTGGAAAGGTTTTTAAATTTTTATAACCTCATCAAGAAAAAGAGATATTCGAGCCGAGTTTCCTTTATTGAACTATAAAAGTAATTGTTGACATTTGCACGATTTGTATTCAATGGTTGCATGAGTGTAAAAATGTGAATGGAAGTGTCAATTTTATTACTAAATTCCTTTGCCTTGTTGGTGCAAGTCTACTTTATACTCACGCACTACATATGCAAAATATATTATTTCATATCACAAGAACCAGTTTAATAGAAAGAAAACACTTAAAACGAGACTTGCTTGAGGATTTAAACTTTTGTCTCTCAAAAGTTTACGGCAGTTCCCAAGTTTAGATTTGAATTCGCAGTAGCAGCATCCAATGCCAAATCCTCCATCGCATTCAACTTGTCTATATAACGTATATGAGTATATTATTTGCTTCAAGAAATTTAAAAGCCACAAGTAGTAAGTAGAGTAGCCCCGTTTAATTTAAATAAGGTTTAGAATGATTTCTGTAAAACAGCAGGCGTTCTCTTTATTTCATCCTTCTCTCCGAGTCTTGGAAATCAAGTGGTGAATTTATTACCCGAGTTGAGCTAAAGTGACATGAATAGTTGATGCGATTAATGCCTTCTTCAACCTTCCTCAACGACAATCCCAATTAGCCATAAAAAAAGCGGCAGAAGGTGAAGACGGGACTCTTTGCTACTCTTTAAATATAAATTAAATGTCAAGATTCAAATTTGGAAAGAGCTCGAATCCATATTATAAATTATTCATCCCCTTCACCCCACAACAGAGCTAACAGCCTTTATGGTCAATCTGGAAGATTCATCAACACTCCTTAACCTTTGATAATGATTACGGATAAGGAAATTCTACTAATTTCTCAGAGCTCATTCACTTATATAAAGACTTTTTGAGCATTTGTCTTTAATTTAATTGGGTTATAAATTATTTAATTTTTTAAATCAGACATGCAATGAGGATATTGAGGGTGTTTAACAAGGTGATGTCGGTATTTAATTCACTCCTTATTGTAGTTTTAGCTGAAGCTAAACTTTTGTCGATTTTTTTGACTGACTCTGAAACGCGGTTTTAATATTATGATTCATTGCTCACAGGGGAGTCATTACTGTGATTTGTGACTCATTTTTAATACGCCTCTGACTTTTCGTTTCAATAGCCAGGGATGTTGGTATCTTGTTCTCATTTCCCATGAGCCTCGTCCCATGTTCTGAGGGAGGGAGGGCAATAAAGAATAAAGAAGTACCCAATTCATGGAATGAAATCACATTTGGATTTACAAATTAATATAATAATCGCCTTCAATTGAGTGATCCTTGTGTGTATCAAAGCATTTCATTACCGAGCCAAATCACTCGTCTCCGGCTGGCGTCATCGGCTCACCATGTCCAAAATTATAAATTATTTTACCACTGAACATAAGGCTAGGTTAGTTCTGCCCAGGGTTGATGGTCAACAGTCCTATATAATTTACCATTGCGGGGGGAGGGTCATGTTTCTTGTGAGTAACAATAATAAAATGGGTCATAAGGGGGCGGGGTTTTGGCTTAACAATAATTGTTTTCCTGTAATTATTCTTTTTTCTTCGTTAATCGTGTGTGAGGAATCATGATGATGGATGATGAGAAGATCCGCAGAATTGTACGAGTTGCAGGTTTTTAAGGTAGGGAATTTTTGGGTTAGTAGCAGTAGTTTATACGATGATGAGGATGATGGTCATGGTAATGATCCCACAATCCAACCTCAATTAATAACAATCGTATTTTTTCTTTGCAGACCATTGTTATGTGGTAATGCATTTATGAAGAAAGTTGAAGGTACTTTTGTGTTCTTTGTTTGGTTGGGATTCCATTGGTATTGGTTTGATTATATGATTACGATTTCGGGATTAATGATACAAATTTCGCTGATTCTTAGAACTGGATTCCTGTATTGAGGAATTTCCACTTAATTTAGAATTTAATTTCGGATGAATAGTTATCTGAAGCTGTTCTCTCAGGCTTGTGAAGGTATTAAAATGTTTAAATGATTTTTTTGAAAGTTTGGAGGGTGGGGTATAAAAAAATGTTTAACAGAAGCTTGCAGAATAATAAAAATAAATTTACAGGTTATTAATGACCAAGCTCTGCGAATATTTAAGCAACTATTGAACTTAAATGTTTTACCTTCAAACCCCGCTTTTGTTTCTAAGTAAAAAATATTTTAAATCATTATGAAGCTATTTCTTTACTCCATTTTTTGGATCAATACCAATTGTATTATTTTCAAAAGAATGTTAGGACAATAAACATTAATCAACAATGATATTGATCTTGTACAAATCTGCTGTTGTTTTTTGCATCGACTTAAATAATATTGATGTAAGTAATGTAAACTACGCGAGCAATCATCCTTATATTTTGTTTGCGTAAATAATGGCATTATCTTTAAAATTTACAAACGAAAAATACTTTGATGTTTAAATAATTACCTATCCTCAATAATTGTATTTTTCAAAAGATATTTACTCACGAAACTGCGTTTGTTTTATTTTTCTTTCTAAGTTGCATACAATAAAAAGTATTTTCTGCTCATTCAAGCAAAGTACGACACATTTGCTAAGAAAATTACTTTCATGGCGACGTTAGTTTTTTGCTCGTTCAATGTGGATGATCATAATTCCTTTCATTAATTATAATCCCATGCAATTTTTTTTCACTTAAAGTCGCTTCACGAATCTCATGATTTGATAAAGCACTAAAAGGTTCAAATTACACTCTCTGGGTCTACCAAATCCCACAACCACCTTTCCAACTCATATTCTCTTCTAAATGCATATGCTATCCTTGAAGCTTGGGCTGAATATTCGTTTAAATCCCAGAGTGAAATTGATTTCCCTGAAAAACCCCTGACTCTCCAAGGGTTTAAAAATCCATGTGATTCTTTTGTTTTTTTCTCAGGGCTTTCCCAATGTTTTAAATCCAGGCTAAAATTGAATAGACTGAATGGAAGAGGAGAGTTTTAATTGGAAGGAACCCGGGGAGAGAACTGCCACTGCCGGATTGATTAGTCCCCCATCCATCCTATTCACATTGCCAGTTATACCCGTGTGTCTTCACAATACCTCTCCACTAAGCAGTTTGTACTTTGCTATATACCCGGCTTCCCGAGCCCAAAACCCGATTCCATCCATACAGATGTATATTATATGCATGTATACATACATTACATAAAGTACAATGTGATTTCATGGAAAGAAAGAACTGCTGCTGTACTTAATTGTCCGTAATGAAATGGAGTTGCTTGTCTAAGCACCACTACCAACTCTTCTACCCTTATGGACAAGGAAGGGAGGCGTATAAACGGAGATATAGCCAAACCTTAGGAATCATTTATATCTACCATATTTTTCTCATGTATCTCTGTCCATAGTGCACGTGGAATAATTAAAATCCTTCACCCAGCCAACGTACATGCATACAACAACGCTTGCCCCAATCACACATCTATTCTTTTGGCTCTGGAATACTCTGGATTCATCAAGACTATGCACCACCACATACTCCTGTGTACTACACAAGTCTCGAAGAAATAAAAATCTCGAGTGGTTCATGCTTGAGTTGTACTATTCCACGATGTATGATCCTCATCATCATCTTCTTGATGATGTACGTATGTGCAATTTGCAAGTCAAGAAGACTTGATGACTCATGTACCACTGCTACCACTTCCATCATCATTATTACATACTCAAGTTCATATGTGGAATATTAGATCCTTCCTGAAACAAAAGGGTCTGTAGGGAAGGGGCTTTTCTACTTCTTCACTCATGGGTGGGGTTCGTTTCCTAAGACAAAAAGAAGATTTTTTCAATCCTTCTCTGTTCTATCTAAGTATGAATGTATGACATGTATGTATGTATGCAAGTATTCATGAGAGAACGTGGATATTGCCGATCTGGAGGAATCATCCGGTTGTGGGGCGGTAGTAACCCAGACGATTTTATATGGGCTTCAAGATTTATAATCCAAGAGTGCCCTGTTCATAAATGAGGGCTATAATATCATCCCACTTGCATAGTCGGAACAAATAAGACTCGATGGGAAGAGGAGGTATATAACCGGTGTTTTATTTTGCCGTTTTTTGCCAGCAAAGCTGGTGGAAATTTCTAAAAAAAAATGTCAATGAGGATTTATACTTAAGGGGATGAGAGAAAGTTGTATGGGGGTACAATCACTATGGAGTACTAAGTAATAATTTAGCAGGTTCCCTTCCTCATAGTATATTAAGCCTAAATTTATGTATGTCTATGGGATTTTGTCTTTAATGCTTTCTCATCATGGAATATGGATGGGTTGGAGGTTGATATTATATTCTTGGTCGTCATTGTGAAGGAGGAGGATATAAAATGGAATGACAATTAACACAACGAGTTGAGACAATACCGTTAGAGCACAGAGAGCAGAGCTTGTTCAATGAAGAGGATTTCAGATTTTGCTGATTGGAGTGGCTCCTTTTTCCCGTCATGTTGTCAACCCGTATTTTCCACCACTACCAGGAAGGGAGGATAGGGTTGCATTTTCAAGAGACACTTATAAAATTCGCAAAAATTAATGCCCCGTGTTCTGATGATGATGAGGATGATGATGAAGATGAGAGGAAGAATGGACTGTCCCTTATTTCTCCGAGCTATTATATTACGTAGATATGACTCATCCGTATTCCGTATAGGCAAACTTTCAAACTTCCAATCTATATTATGAGACTCGGTATTTTTTCTATGCCCGTTTTTCCAAATTCTCTATATAACCTTACTGTCAATGAGTTTGAAGTTTTACGAAGACTTTTAAGTGTCCCATAGTACCAAACCGAGGACCATAAGTCATGCTATTGTCATGGCAGCGTCGTAAAAGTAATAATCCAATGAATATCCTGTTCCAGTTTGTATTCTACATTTCCACGTAAACTATTATTACGATCTACCAGCCCTGAACTCTCTACTAATGGAGAGGGTCCTAATGAACACCCTCGAGTTTTTACATGTCCCATCTAATACTCCTACCTACTTGTTCGGCTTCCTAATTAATGATTTTAGTAAATTAATGCATGAAATACCCGGGACTTCGCCCACGTCCGGTCTCCTCTACCCTCTCATCGTCCCATTTCAGTTAGTATTAGCTTTATACAAAGGATCCTCATCTGCGGCGGATAGGTGATTATCTTACATTATACCCGGCATTTGGGCCACCCGAGCAACTATAGGGACACGGAAGGAAGCCCTTTGATTTCGGGCTGAACTCCGAAATCTGATCTGATCTTTAAAATTCATACTCCTTAGCTATTATGGGGGGAGTATGGTCTTTGGTCTTTGAATATTCAATCCCCTGGATCAATCTCCACTCCTTAGTTACTTACGTGGGTAAAACACAGAAGGTATTGTGAGAGTACATCCCCCTTCCCAAAACTAGTCTAGCAATAACAAGAGTTTTTGATCCTGTTCAGCCCCGGCGGTCTAAAGCCCTCTGAATATAATTCACTACTAATCTAAGCTATATATGACATGGTTTGAGCTCATTGATGTGGAAATGATGAAAGCATTCAAAGTGCTCGAAATCAAATACGAAATATAGCTAAGGGAACCACTGGGCTTGTCATATGCTTGAGAGAGAGTTTCATTGGTACTTATTAAGTCCAGATCCGAAGGGAGGGGTATAGGGATATTATTCCAAGTCATGTTATGTAAAATGTAAGGTGCGATGGTAAAATAGTTAATAAGTAATAATGCACATTGTCTACATGAGTCTTTGGAAAAGCTGAGCCAACTTGGACGGAATTAGTATAATTACACACGAACAAAGACTAATGAAAGTACTTTTTGGCTGATTAGGCTCTGAGGGGTAGCTTGGTAGCTATTATACAGGCATGGTGGGGCTGGTTCCTCTCTCAAGTAGTGGGACGCTGGAGAAGCAGCAGCGAGTTTCACCAAAGCCTTATTATGGAAAGAACAATGAGAGCATTAATTTAAGTAGATGAGAACTAACTAAAAGTGTACGGAAGGAAAGTGAGTAGAGGCTGACAATAGTTAGTTGTGTAAATGGAGTAAGGTTTCCGTCGCAAAAAGGCCTATATGTGCCACCACTGCCACTCCATAGTAAATCATAATCTGACTTTCTGTCTCTTTCTCTCCCTACAACTTTCACAAGGTTTCCTAATCCCTTCCATTCCCAATTAGCACCCTCTCAGCATTCATTCACAGGTCTAAAAGCTCAGGTAAGTTTGAGGGGATTTTTTTTGAATAATTATTATCAATAGTTTGAATAGACAAGCATATAAGAAAAGCATATAAGACTCATTATAAAAGTGATGACTCGCCGAGTTCCAATTCTTTAGTAAATCCTCATGTGATCCAGTAAATGAGTCTTTTGTACGCTCTTTATTCTACAAATAGTAGAGACGAGCTGGGGAGTAATTAATAATCCTTCCATTTACTCATCAGCTAGTAATGGGGTTTGGATTGAGTTTCAAATACTGAGGGCTGAGGTGACTAGGACTTAATAGGCTTCAGAGCTAAAATATAGGTCTACTCTAGATATCTTTGTATGCAGATTGTGACCGACGTCCAACCCACTTCCAAGACCTTACAAAAGTTAGAAAAATGATGTAAGGTAATATGAACTTTTCAGTTCGTATCTTTTTTAGGGATGATTGGTTAAATGAGAAGGTGATACTTTCCGTTGCCGTCATAATTCTAGAGAATATCATCCGAGAACTTTGTCAACTTTTTTGATGATTGTTTGAAAATGACTGGGATGAGTGGGTTTTCGGGTATTTTGACATTGATTTGGTCCTGTGGATGGTCTAAATGCATCTATTTTAACATGTTTAATGATTCTTTTTATTGAATTTTAATCATCAGATTTTATTGTTGCGAGGTTTTAATAGATGTAAAAGGGTTTCATTTAATGCGAATTTCAAGCAGAAATTTGATTGTATTGTATTGATTACCGGTTTATTATAGTCAAAATACAAGGGATTATATTCATTCTTCCTTTCATAACGCGATTGTTGACTCAATGAATTAAATTAGTAAGCTTTACTAGCCATTGACAAACTTGTAATTTTAGGTTTAAGGTTGATTCACTCTCGTGGATTACCCATTCTGTCACCATATTCTCTAGTTGGTTCTAGATTCAAGTCATTAAATTCGCTCGGAATTAGAATGGCTTTTCCAAAGGTTAAATCCTTTAAAGGATGTTAACTGCAGGAAATTCCTCATTAGATTGAATGTAAATTTGTCAGCATTATAGAAATTTATCAAGTTCCTAACTAACTACATCAAGTTCATATTGAATTTATATACTTTGAATTATAAATATGGAGTATGGAGGACATGGAGGTGCTGAAAAAAGGTAGATCTATACACGCCCAAAGTACTTCCCATCAGCTTATGCTTTACTATTTAATCAAACTTATGCTTCTGAATAATCAAATTAATGAATAGGATTTAGTCCACCGTTTTATAATTTAATGTATACAGCTTCTCCTTCAGTTATTTACCAGGGTATTCATATCAAAGTAAACGAGGGTAAGAAATGACTTCTCGTGTACATGTTTTAAAAGTACAATAGTCATTCATACACATCCTGATTATGAGAAAGGTACGGAATCGCTAAAATGGAAACTGTACAGGTAATTTATGCATATGGCCATGGATGAAACAAATGATAATAAATTTTTCAAGCCTGTCTTTAAAATAGTTCCATAATTTTCATAATTGATAGTATCTTACATAAAAAAATCTTCAACCTGCACTGGGATTCGAAAGTTCTTTTGGTGGAGCGAGAACTGCTTGGATTGTAGTGTCACTTAATCTGGAAAGGATAATTGAAATTTGGGGCACAATAATTTCTCCACTCCGTAGTTTCACGTATATATTTCCATCTGATTCATAAATCTTGTGCGAGTGTTTCACAAGATCGCTGCCTTCAGTTTCAAACTGCTGTAAATCAGGCAACTGTTTTTGGAGTAAAAAATTGTATTGCTTGTCTAAATCGATGCGATTTGATGCCTGAACTTTTTTCTTCTTTCGGTTCATTTCATTCACCCTCAATCTAATCTCCTTCTGATCAATGTACAAAGTTGGGGATATGACTTCGTAGTCTATACATTGGTCGCTTGACGCAGAAACGCAAGGTAGGTGACCAATATTGTAGAGCATTTCTGCCCTTATGTTACACTCAGCATCCGCCATGTTCCCTTTGGCCAAGATTTCCTGTACCTCTTTCGGAATAGGATTTGGTGGAGGGCCAATGACGAACTTCATGATGAGTCGTGGTCGTGGTCTATCAAGAAGAACATCTTCTTTAACTTCGTAATGGTCTTGATAAACATCCCAAATCTTTCGCTTTGGAGCTCGGGGAACATCAATTTTGGCAAGCGTGGGGGTGGAGTCATATGTAACTGTTTTATCGGTGGAATAATGACTCCATCTGTCAACTAATTGGTTGCACATGTTGCTATATGATACTTTCGAAACTATCATTGTTGAAGAATCTTGGGAATCTGCTGGAAAAGGCTCTTGATATTTTGAGGGAACTTGGGATGGTGGAGTATCGATTTCCAGTACCCGTGACTCTTCATCCCAATGCAAGGTCTCGAATTTCTGGAGAGTATCTCGGTCGCAGTAATCGTAGTATGGCGTGGTCTCCATTTGGACGTCTTCATCTTCGGGTGCAACCGAATTCTTATGAGAATAACCGGAGGCCAAGGAGCTTACAAAGTCCGTGGCTATTTTCTCCAGGGTCTGGTCAAAGTCGAAGCAATCATCGAAAGACATAGTAGAAAAATCTGTTTAACAAGTAATTTGATTTTAAAGTTGTCTTACAGATGCTTGCAGATAGAATAGAAATGTTTGCTACAAACAAATAATTCTATTTACCCATGTTGAAAATAGATAAAACTGCTTTTATCCTGATTTTCTTCCTAAAACCCTCACCATCACTCGAAAATAAAATTTTAGGTCCCTTATAGTCGGATTGGAGGACTTGGTTTTCGGTTTCGACCATATATAGAATTAGATGTACAATAATAGGTTTCGACAGATGAAGAATAAATGCCAAAATTAACTAGAATGAACAAATATTCTTTCAACAGGCAGATTGAAAAATAATTGACTTGATTTTCAGTTGATAATCGTCATTAACATTTTTCAATTTGCATTTTATGCAGTTGTTTAGATCTCTGTACTTGTGGTGTGGAAATAAGGCCTTATGATAATTTTCTCTTTTATAGTTTTGATAGGAATACAATCTTGATAAGTATGCAAAATTCTGGAATAAGGTAGAATTTATTCTTCCTGCTCACATGAAGCGTACTATGAATAGTTAATCAGACCGTTTATTTTTACTTAAATGTAGGATTTTTCAACAACAAATTTCAGGGACTAACCTTTAAATATTTTATAAACTAAACAAACAAATGCTGAAATCCTTGGAATAGTTTTACTGCGTACCTTTAAAATACCAAGGTGCTTTATAGGAAACTCGGAACTGGTTAGGACACTAAATTTTAAACAGTAATAACATTGACATTGCTATGTAAAATTATAATTTACTATTTATAATAACAATGATTGATACTTCTTTCAATTTTGATTTTAGATACTATAAAATAAAGAAAATTTAGTTTTAAAATCAATAAATTACTATTTGACAAACTTTCTTAATAAATAATGTTTTAAACCTTGAAAATGAGGTAATATCAAGAAAAAAAATGCAAATAAATTAGAGCATATTTAAAACACGATCTAGGAGATTGCGTCATTTACCACTATATTATTTCAACTTCCAGTTTCAGAAGCTGACTAAATTAAATAGTTCATAATTTACCTCCTTATTAAGCTACTTTGATAATGCACATTATTTTCGAGATTCGAAGCATGAGAGATTTTTCCACATAAGTAGGAGATTACAATTACTAACAATAAATTAAAATAGTTTTGATCAGTATCTATTGCTTCTGGCAGGACTAGGGGGTTCATTTCGACTTCGCTGAAACCCAGGACTTGGCCCGTTTGGATTGGTAGACCTGTCATGAATACTTGCGTTGCTGAGATTGTAGCTGAGACTATTTGAAGAGGATGGCGATACAGAGTCAGTATTCTGATAGACTGCCGAGACAGATCTACGTTGATTTTGATGACATCCAGTTTCTACATTGCACGATGACCGATTAACATACTGAGATGCCGTTGACCGATTATTTTGATTCGGGCTACCGAGGGAAACAACATCAATCAATTGTATTAGATTTAGCTAATGAATCATCAATAGTTATTCGTTAACGGGGCGGAGAGAATTAAATTTCAGTTAAGTTCGAAGAAAGAACAAAACGAGATGGTTAGTTTCAGCTGCAAGTCCATAAAGCAAAAACACAAAAAAATTATTGCCAGAATAAACTTTTAAAACAGTTTGTTTCGTTTTCGGAATAAGCACACTTACCACGACGATGGGTCAAATAAAATCAATTGTTATTAGTTCACTTAAGCAAATAATTAATTGCATTCTTGTTCCGAAGAGCAAAACTGAAACGGGCATTAATGTCAGCATGTGACTCTGGGCTTGAAGTGCTTTGCTAAAATATTAAGCATCCATTCTCGATCCCTATTCGAGTCAGATGGAATAGAGGAATTTTCAATGAATATAAGCTTAAAGAAAAAAGGTGCTTCAAGATTTCAGCCAAGGGTATTTAGTTGCATTTAGAATTTCAGCATTGACAAATTACCTAATGTATGACGTATTGTAAGGCGGAGGTGGTTCATGTGGAGAGTAAAGGTCATTCGGTGCGGTTGGTTCCGGGGTCCATATCGATGAATTTGGGGATGTCAGAGGAGTAGATGTCGACACAGGCCTACTTGATCCAGGAGTAGAGCCAAATCCAAGAGAAATTGCTCCTAGATGAACATGATTTTTGACTCGCTCAACTATTCCCTTTGTATGATCATATCCAGTGTACCTAATGCAGCTAAGGGGGTCACCAGGGGGTGGAGGATCAGGTAATTCTATAGCTAACTCACGACTACCATCATAAATAAGCTTTGACTGAGATGCCAATTTTAAATGAGAATCAGATAATTTGTTCAGTGCTGATTTCACAACGACCAGTTTTACAGCTTCTTGTTCCCGAGAGGCTTCACAAGCTATAGTTAAGTTCAATTTAAAAAAATTTATTATCTCAATTTCATTGTTTTGGTTTTGATTTTTTTTTAAATCTTGTATACCTTCCACGTGTGAGCGTTCCGCGGTTCGTTCCGCCTCAGACAGTTGTGTTTGGAGCGCAGTGAAGTCTCCAGATCGTCTCGGTTCTCCGTTCGTTTGAACTCTGTTCTGAGCTCTTAGGACCTGTTAAATTGAGAGAAATAAACTAATTATTATACGTAAATTGTAACAGCTATTTCATAATTTCATTATACTTTTTAGAACCAACACTACGAACCTGTCTTCGTAATTTTATCCGTTTCGTTTCAGCTTCATTAAGCTTCCTTTGAACAGAATCACATCTTCTTTCACCTTCTAAGACAAGACTCATTTCTTTCCGGAAGGATTTATATGCCAGGGCCAGTTGAGCAAGAGCAGCTGTGTAGATACTGCTAAGTTCTGAAGCACATGAGCATACGTCACTTAAAGCCCGATTTTCAGTTGATGCCCAAGCAGCTATATCATTAAATAGTGTTTTCTGAGCTGAAGCTGCTGCAAGTAGTGATGACTGGGTTTCCCGGGCCTGCCACAATAGTACGTGAAGAGGACCATGATTCTTGGCCATAGCACGCAGCCGGGCTCCGCTCCTTAATTTACAAAAAAATGTATTCCTCAGCTACAACCAATTTTAATTAGCAATGAGTATTATTTATAACAAACCTTCGGACAGTCATTCCAACAGTAGCTTTCTCCATACCAGTTCCTGATATGTATCACAGACGTTTCAAAGTTCTAGCTGTATGGCCTTCTCGGTTACAAAACCGCTGTTTGGTTGAGGTTGCAGAAACTGTAATAGATGATAATAGAATCTAATTGATTGGTGACATTTGAACTAGCTGCATTTCAAGGTCGTTTTTTGCTTACATAATATGTTCTTGGTTACGGCACCCGATGCATTCACCGACAGGGTCAGTGAAGTTGAAGAAGAAATGTCTCAAATTTTCTAGTTCACAGGAGTTTCCACTTTTCTGAATTTGCAGCTTTTAGTTAATTCCCTTTTCTCTATCATAGCAACCCAGTAAGTTTGGAGCAAGGTAAGTTGTTTAGAGGAATTTGTTTGCTTGTATTTATAAAGAATATATTTGTGTGCGGGAGATCAAAGGTTCATCAATAAATTCGATCGATCACTTCCAGCTCTAGACATGAACTGAGCACTAAGCTCTTGACAGGTCGGTTTTAGTCTGTAATCTGAAATCAAAGAACAAAGAATCGTTAGTCTATCATTTCCAGACTAAAATTGTAAGCCTTCTGTTTTATTTGTCATAACAAAACAGATTCAAAACAACTTTATGCTGATACTATCCATGCAACACAACTTGATGACCACGCTTAAAGTCAAACTAGTAAATCTCTGTTCGACGGCATTCAACATTATATTAAATATATTATGGCTTCAGGCTACTTGAGGATCTATTGAAAAAAACAAAGGGCAATAAATGGACAGATACGTTTTCCTGTTACTTTAATTTAATTATTTTTCTCTCCCACTCAGATTTAGTCAGATTAGCCTAGACGTAGCGTAAAGTCGTAAAATAAGAAACACTTACAGTGAAAACGAACAAGTGGATGGTCTGGAGTTAACTAAAATAATATTCAGCAAGTCCCAAGTATGGAACGCGACACCAGATAAACATTTTTAATAGCTCCCTGAATCCTTCACAACGCTCTTTCTCGTTGGTGACATGTAATGTAATCGGATATTATTATACCATATGTCATATCATAGTATTAACCAAGCTAATCCAATTATATAAGGACAAAGACTCTTCTCTGCATTTCCAGATCGGTAAACAAGTGTAAAAATAAGTCGGAAGTCTAGGGTCAAGAATCGATCGAACAGTCCAAGAAATTAGTACATTTTTCTGTTTATTATTTCAAATGATTCAAAATGAACATGGCCACGGAGTAATCACTGATTACCTATCAATACTTACTAAAAATGGATTAAGCCGTACTTTCAAGTTTCAGTATAAGACAGAAAAATAAGATTACATGATCCATCCAGTTACATATGTCTGTCAATGTCCTTCCTTGTTCATTTTAAGCATATTTTAAGATACCAAATAAATGCAATCGACTCTGGTGTGCTTTTGTGAATGTTTGAAACCAGCAAATTGCAACTTATCATATACATATCGGTCATCTCATGAGTCATAACCTATCACATCTATGATTCCATGAAATAGACAGACTAGACACTACATACAAGTACAAGTTCATTTGTACTTAAAAACATTATGAAGAATAACTTTAACTTAATATTCATTAAGTCTCTACTATGTTTACTTACAAACTGCTTTACTTTTCAAACTGACGTTCTACCTTAAATTAGAGCCCAAACATTTAAATCGAGACTGAATCGAGACTAAAAAAGCAGAATTTCAATCCATTGCTTGCATCTTCAATAATGTACTTACTGATGAACACAATTCCACAAAGAACATGTACACGAGTAAAAGACATGGAAATGAAATCATAAAGCTTCCAATCTTCCAAACCACAAACGGTTGAATGAAAGACTTGCTAAACTATTTCTATGCACATATAAAGTTACAAACAAAAGGACAACTTACATTTCATGTAACGATTACGATGCCATCATAGCCTTGGTCCAATCCGTATCGGTATCTATAGAAGATCTGATTAATAAACTTAAACGAAGTTAAATGTCCATGAGGCATGTAGAACCGTTCTTGCAGTGCAGTTCTGACTGTTCGCCTTTCTTTCTTGATGTCCACGGTTAACTGAGATTTTTGAGTGTTGTGGTTGGTCACCTAGTTATTCGTTTTGCATGTCGTCTGTCTGGTCCTACTCCCTCGCCCTTTTATTCAACATTGAATAGACAAAAAAATTAGTGCACATCAATTGCTACCAAGTACAAAGCATAAATTGACAATCCCTTCCGAACCGAATCGACAGGAGCAAAAATCAAAGCTCAAAATTGTAAATCTAATTCTATTTTCACGTAAATTTTCAATTTCAAAATCGAACGTTGAAAGTCGGCTTTGCTTTCAAAAGTCAAACTAATAATATTACAAATTACAATTCAGAATCATAAATAAATATATAGACCCAGTTCACAGTTCACTGTTTGTTGTTTACATTACCTGTGATTTATCATTAAATTCATGTCACAATCACAAGTCACATAACTCACATATACATAGGCTACTTTATTTATTTACAAGTGTTTGATACTGGATTTTAAATTGAAATAGTAATTTAAGCCTCTTTACATTTTAAAAATGTCGTTATAAAGTCTCGTCCAGTAAAAGACGCGTGTTATCGACCTAACCTGGGCCAAACTATGCGTATTTTTAACCCGTTCAATCTTACCATTTACAGTTCCCAACTTCCCAGCATTTATAATCGTTCACAGTTAGCCTTGCAATTGGCCTGGGAGCTACTAACTAAAACTAACTTGAATTAAATTAATTATTAAACTAAAAATTAAACTTAAGAATCCCTTGGCTTTGAGCTCTCCAGACCAGACTACTCCAGAGTCAAGAGTGAAGGATTCCTTTGTCTCGACACGAGAATAACGACTAGTTTCAAGACCGGAGTTCCACTTGGTTAAATAATGTGCATGCCATTATCAATCTTAATAGTTTTCACGGGTCTCCAACTAAAATTGTAACTGACTCACACAACTCCAAGAACCTATCGTCACCTACTACTCCTGCCTCTGCATGTGATCCAGTATGTGGGAATGTTCATCAACTACGGCCGTTATTCCCGCTACAGCTTTCTCTATAAAGAATTGTTTGGTAAACAGGGCCCCATAATACGAGATGGTAAAGAGTTCCTAAGGATTCCAAGGCTTCTCGGGGTTTTTAAGTTTTTGGCCCCTTCTGTAACACAAGTGATATGATCATTTTTAGATTTTTAAATGTTCTTTGAATGTTCTTTTTGATTCGTTTCAGAATTTTCTAATCTATTTAGAAATGAAAAAAAATCGTAATAATCTGTGTATGACTCCGTAGTATAAATCGAATAGTTTGTCTGTAGGCAGTGGCGTTTATCCCTTCAATCAGAGGGGATGGAGCTTACAATGTATAATGATGGGAATGAAGGGAATTGTTTTATTGAAATAGATTTAAGAATTTGATATTTTTCAAGAAGACATCGTCAAACGATATTTGAATCGCCACTGGATTCTCTACACTTTACAAGTTCGGTTTGCCGTTGAAAGAGAGAATTATTTTTGTACCGGACATGTGTCAGAGTGCCCCTGATGGATAAATAGAAAGGGAGGGATATTCAAACCATTTAAATTTAAGACGAATACTATAAAATTCTTATTTCTCTTGCTTTTCAAAAGGATTTATTTGTTTAGCCACTTTTTGAAGCACTCGTTTATTTTAAAAATTAAATTTTTAAAGATTAAATTAAAAGAAAACCAAAGATAAGTCATAATCATGCCGAAAGCGGAGGCAGGTACGCCGAAATGGCTAGCAAATAAAATGAAGTCGAAGGGACTCCAAAAGTTGAGATGGTACTGCCAGATGTGTGAGAAACAATGTCGAGATGAAAACGGGTTCAAATGTCACACCACTTCCGAGTCTCACCAAAGGCAACTTCTTCTCTTTGCTGATAACCCACATCGATATTTGGACGAGTTCTCGAGGTTAGAACAACTAAGCGGATATGTATTATTGTTGTGTATTTTATGTCTTGGATTTGTGGTTCAAATTTTATTTCCATTCGTTTTCACGATTCGTACAATATAGTACGTAAGATTTTGATTTACAATTCAAGTTGATATTATATCGGCTTCTTGCTTGTTTACAGTGAGTTCAAAACTGGATATGTCGACCTGGTTCGAAGAAGATATGGGACAAAGCGAGTGAATGCTAACCAGGTACTATTTCATTTTTAGTCCGCTACTAGTTAAATTACGGATTTAAAATGAATGACATTTGTTATAATTGGGAATGTATTGAAACATTAATCATATTATTTATTTTAAATGCTCTTTCTTTCAACAGATTTACCAAGAGTATATTTCTCAAAAAGACCATATCCACATGAATGCTACTAAGTGGTTAACTCTGACAGGGTTTGTGAAGTATTTGGGACGGGAAGGAATTTGTACTGTGGATGAAACTGAAAAGGGATGGTTTGTCACATGGATTGACAGGTAACTATTTATTTCATCGAAAAATATTTGTACTAATTGACTAATTGATGATAAAGAGTGATGAATAATCATATTTTTTAATCTCAGAGATCCTGAAACTATTGCTCGACAGGAGCAGCTGGCAAAAAAAGAAAAAATGGACAAAGATGATGATGAGAGAATGCTTGAGTTCATAGAAAAACAGGCATGATGATCCTTTGATTCTTTGTTCAACTTTGTTGTTTATTTATGATTTGAATATTTAGGTTTCAAGTTTGAGAGTATTGAGATTTTTTTTGTAATTCAGTTAAAAAAATTTTACAGGTAGAAAGAGCTGGAAAAACAGGAAAAAGTTCTAATTCAGAATATACAGAACTTAATCGGGAAAGTGAGGAGGAAAAAGTTACTTTGAAACTATTACCTGTTGCTCCAGCTAAGCCAACGAACTCTGTTGTTGCCAATCCTTCGGTTTTTAAAGTTCCGTTTAGAGATTCAAGTGGAGGATCCGTCCGGAGCTTTAGTAGCAGTAGTAGTACTAGTAGCTCCAAAGACAAGAGGAAACTCTCAGCTCTTGAGCAATTGAAAGATGAACAGGAGAGGTTCAAGGAAAAAAAGTTTCGAAAGGACTATTGGCTGATTGAGGTAACTTGTTTCAAGTTACTTTTAGTTATATTTCAAAACTGTTGAAGTCAAAGGCTTTCCCGTGATTTTAACTTTTAATTTATTGTAGGGAATTGTAGTAAAAGTTGTAACGAAACAGCTGGGAGACAAATATCACAAAGAGAAAGGCGTTGTACTCCAAGTGATAGACAAATATGCAGCGGTGATTAAAATGATTGAAACTGGACACAAATTAAAACTGGATCAAGAACATTTAGAAACCGTTATTCCATCACCAGGTATAAATTTTCCATAAAAAAGAATTACATTTAAATTCATGATGCAATGTAAAATAATCTGCAGTGATGATGAAATTGTTGCTATAGTTTTTAATTCTGGAATAATTTCAAATCAAAAAAAATTTGCATGCTAATTAATTCAATTTCAATACATAAGCTATCTAATCTAAATCTAATTTTGCATATTGCGTGTTATGACAATCTCTATTCAATACTATTCAAACAGGCTAATAGAAACCATCGAAATTGAATTTTAGATCTTACTGAGTGTATTTCAGTTTTGTTTTCTAAAATTTTGAGAATTTCTGATTTATGTTTTAAGGACGAGTTGTGAAAATTCTAAATGGCGAGTTCCGGGGCTCTGAAGCTGTTCTTAAATCTGTAGACATGGACCGATACTCTATTCAAGCTACTATTAAATCGGTACGCATTTATACAAATTGCTTCCTTACCTTTGAAGGATTTTCCCCTTAGGAACTGTGTTACGAATGTTGTAAATGTTATTGAATTTTTTTCAGGGAACATTCCAAGGCAAAGCGCTAAAGGACTTACCGTATGAAGATGTAAGCAAACTTCATATTGAAACGTAACGAAGCGTAACTTTATAACTGGATGTGGAGAAGGAGCCGTTTTATGTTATAATTTTAAGGCACGTATCAAGTAAATAAATATAACTTTTAAACCGAAAATTTCAAATGGGTTTCAAGAGACATATTTTACATTCTGTAGATTTTAGCATATAATTCTACAAACATTCTTGGGCCACGTATGCTGCTTTCAGTACTATCGTGTAGAACCAAAATTGCGGTTCTTTACGTTTCTTAGCCTTTTAATGTATTAGCTGGTATTTCTGCTCCAGAATTTCTATTTTCAAACGACAAGACCTATCAAACGGATAAAGGGGAAATATTGAATTCAGCAATAAATAAAAATAATGTCGTCGTTTTCAGAATGAGTCAGCTTCTGTTAAGTTAAATGCCGATTTACTATTCTCTTTGTATGAAGTGGGATTTTCAGTCTAATGACTGGATGGACTTTAGTACCAGGTAAGGGTGAGGTATAGACGTGAGATTTATTCAGATAAATTATGTCAGATTTATTCGGTATCTCAAACAACTGAATGTATTTAGTTTTTTTTATAGAATATAAATTGTACATTGAGTTGCTCTTCTTGGCTCTGAAGTAAAATCTCTTAAAGTATGAATCTGTGTAGATATGCCAATTAAAATTCGTATGTGGTGACGACGATAAGGATTTGAGCGACTGCGGAGCCAGCAAACGATCCGCGGTGGAATACTTCCATTTTCAGCTCCAGTTCTACATCCTAGAGTAGGAATTTAATTATCCTTGTAACTCAAATTGTTTTCATAAGTAACTTTTTGTGTTTTTCAGTCGTTTTTTTTACCTGAGGTCCAGCTATAGGTTTGGCCAGCGCAACTACAGCCTGAAAAGGTGTAGGCCTCCTTAGAAGGAAGTGATTTCTCGTAGCAATTACAACTCCCGAAGGCGCCCTAGTGCTTTTGACTTCTAGTTGAAAGTGCATCACTGCACCGGACCAATTTGGCCCTCTCATTGTGAACATGTCCACATATCCAATCGAAGGGATTCGAATATTGGACGTGAAACTAATGAAATTTTTAGAAATCGTTAGCGGCTCGCGAGAGCACTGCTGACTACGATCTGTGCATGGTGCCGTCTTTTTGCACCGACTGAAACAAATATTTGTACATTAAAATCTCGATAACCGTATAGAATAGAATCATTAGTTATTTAAGAATTATTAAATTAATGGCTCATTCTACGGGTGGAATCAAAAGGATAATTAATAACTACTTCCCCGGATTGATTTTCTATCTTAAGATTTAAGGTATGGCAAACTATTTCATATTATTAATGAAATGAATGGTCCTTATTTGAATAAAGCAATTTAAATACTTTCAGCAAAAGAGATAACATACAGTGTTCGATAAAGCTAGCCTAAATTAACCAGCCCGAAGACATAAACATGATACCAACATACTCGTTTTGGTCACCATCTCTGGCATATTCATGCGGACAGTCTATTCGGTTGCATCTGTACCCTCCCCTGGTGTTTAAACAATGCTCATCTTGTCGACAAACACTTTGTCCTGGTCTGTTACGGCTATTTTCGGCAAATTCTCCCTGACATTCATTCAAATCTGAAATTCAATACAAAAGTTTGTTAACACTTAAGTCACTGGAAATCGTTAGAACCCATTTCCCACGAGATTGGTGGTTGTATCTTATTTGAATTCGATAATCGGGAAAACATTAGGACAGAAGATACACTTTAATCTGAATGCAGCAATGTGTCTTAAATAACTTCAAGGAAGAAATTGAATTGAATTCTACCTTGACAAGTTCGGCCATCAGTTCCAAGACGATATCCTTCCGGACAATCGCAGCGATAAGAGCCATGAGTGTTGACGCAGTTTCCTATGCACAAAAATGCCTTGTTTTCTTCCGCTTCCGCACATTCGTCCAGATCTCGACAAGTCCTAGTTTCAAAGGCTGCATTTAATTATCTTAAACTTTCAATGAAAAATGAAGATTTTAAATTTGTCCTTACCTTCCATCTTCGCCAAGTGTGTACCCAAGGCCACATGAGCACTTGTACGAACCCCATGTATTAATACAGCTCTGTTCACAAAGATCTTGAATATTGGCACATTCATCCCGGTCTGTAACAATCATAATGTTAAGCATCGAATTTCGATCTCTTTCTCTACTTACACCTTGAGTCCTTAAAATGTGAGTGACTAATGATAGTGACAACAGAGATTTGGAATCCTTTCTCAGATAAAAATATTACCCTTGAGACTGCAACTCCGGCATCATGAACATTTTATATTTTATAATTTCTTTAAAACTTTTGCATGCATACCTGAGCAAGTCCGATTGTCATTTTCTTGTTGGAATCCCTCTTTGCAAATACAACGGTAAGATCCGATCGTGTTGTGACAATCAGCGTTACTGGCACACACCTAATAGAATTAAATCGTTTCGGGTTTGTGAATGCATATTTATTAGGGAAAATGAATTACAGCACTGAAGACTGACCTGACCCGCGTATTCCTCACATTCGTTCCTGTCTGTTCATTCCAAATAATGAGATCGATAGAATCAATTAAACTTACTAGGTAACCTATATAATTTTTCATATATATGAATACGTTAATTTCTTTATGAAAAAATACCTTCGCAATTTCCATCCGTCCTCAAGATATGTCCAGCAGGGCATTGGCAAATGTACCCTCCACCCCGGTTTATGCATTGTTGATTTCCTTTGCAAGAATGTAGACCAGATTTGCATTCGTCCTGATCTGAAAAGATAAAATCATAAGCATTTTATTTCAAATAAATATCCATTAATCTTTGACCATCCAGCTCGTAAATAAAAAATATTTGTTCATATTTGCGTTATAAATACACAATTATTGAATCATCGCTAATGTGGAACATTCTGACTCTCATTCGTATCAAATTTTTAGACAAAATATAATAAGAACTTACGACACTGCTTATACTGTTATGCACGACTATGTATATACGATAAGTTACTACCTATTTAAAAAAAAAATTCCGCTTTACCAACACATCTGGTTCCATTGGGGTCTGGTTCAAATCCTGCTGGACAAATAATTCTAGAAATACACTGGTAAGATCCTTGTGAATTGACACACTGTTGATGAGATGGGCACACTGCCCTTGTGTTAGTCGATCTGCATTCATCAATGTCTATGAAGAGGTCAAAATTATGGAAAACTATCGTTTTTAAGATTCAATAAACCCTGTGAAAATATCATATTGATTCATACCTACACAATCCCCACGGGAATTGAACTGGTATCCAGATGAACAGATCGGACGACATTCACCGTTTGAGGCTAAAGATAACCCTGAAGGACAGTCTCGCATAAGTCGCTCACATTGAAAGGAGCCTAATGTGTTTTTACATTGATACTCGGCACCCATTCTATGGCAATTATGAGCTCCACTCAAACATTCATCCCAATCTGTATTCAAATGATTGTAATCAGTTTGTTTTTTCATCAAAATTTTAGCCTGAAACCGCTACCTTCACATTGACCGGTATGGGAGTTGAGCGTGTAGCCGGTACCACATCCAGTGATTCGAATGCAATTGTACGACCCCGGGGAATTATCACATCGTTGACTAGCTAAGCAGGTGTGTTGACTTGTTTGACACTCATTTACATCTAAACATTAGAAATAAATGAAATTTTCCTTACGATTTTTAGAAAATATATCATTAAATTACGATGGGGCCCTAAAAAGTATTTAAATTTCCAAAAAACATTTTTGATTAATTTAAAGCTATTTTGTATTTACTTACCCAGGCAAGCCCTAGTGATAGGGTCTCGATAATAGCCAGTTCGGCAATGACAGTAATAACTTCCTATGGTATTTTGACACACTTGGCTGCTATCACAAGGGTTCAAAATACACTCGTCCTCATCTTCAGAAATAATGTAATAATATGTCAAGAATACATCGATTTAAGTTTATTTTTACTTTTTCGGATTCCAATGACAGACCTACCAACGCATGATGCCGTATCGCCTGGACGTGATGGTTTTTCTGATCGATGCCCTACTGGGCAACTCGCTGGCTTTTGAATCGAGTTAGTTTGAGCTACGGTTCTTTCGGACCTTGTTGACAAGGTTTCTGGACTCTCTGTGACTATAAAAATCATGTCAATGAGATAAGGCTTATCATCTAAAATCTGGACGTACTTATTTTAAATCTAGACTACAATACCCCGACTGGAAAATTCGTAGTCCCCAGACCGAGTACTAAACATGTTGTCAGGGATGGTGTTCTCAAGGTCTCTATCGTCCTCTGAAACATTTGATTCCGCGTCAGAACCCCCTTCACACCTATAACCTCCCATTTCATTGACACAAGTTTCGGTTGGGGCACATGTGTGAAGATTAGATCCACACTCATCAGAGTCTGTCAAATTAAAAAAATACTACATTAAATCAATGATAATGTTATACAATTAAGAATAATAACAATGGGATTTCTCATGTATCCCAATTAATTAAATTCTTATGGTAATTAATTAAAATTAATTAAATTTTTATGTTGATTAATTAAAATTAGTTAAAATTTCCCAATGATGAACCACTAACACCATTAAGAATAACTACCTTGGCACAAGAAATTGTAGTTTTTGTTCGGCTCATAGCCGGGTGGACAGTTGCTATCCTCATTTGTGAGCTGGTGGCATTGGTAACTTCCAGGTACGTTAACACAGGATTCTTTGTCAATTATGCAATCATGCACCCCTTCTTTACACTCGTCCTGATCTGGAAATATTTTTTGAAAATAGTAATTAAATATAAACCAAATCCAAGCAGTGAATGACAGTTGTTTCATTAGACAAAACTGCATCAGAGTTATTAAATTAGGCATTATTTAGCAAAATCGGTCCACTGTGAACTGTGGGTCGAGATATTCATATTTTTTCAGTAAACGTACACTGAATTTATTATGACATTTCCCTAAATATCAGATTTTACTTAGCTGGCTCACCTTGACAAGTCCGAAGACGAATGTCGTATCGATATCCCGATTTACATTTGACATCGCACTCATAGGCACCAGCAGTGTTTCTACAAACTTCCGAGCCCGTTTCACAGCTATGCATCTGCTCAGCGCATTCATCCAGGTCTGAAGACATCTCCAAAAATAAAATCAATATCACAATTCCGAATTTAGAAACGTGTTATAGGTTTCAATAGTTTCCAAATATCAAAAACTACTAACTTGTCAAGCATTGCACTTGACTGTAAAATGCGTTCAAAGAACAATTGCATGCAAATTGGGTTAACGGTACTCAAAACCAAATCTCACCTTCGCAATTAAGAGTTTGATTGTTAAATTTGTATCCAGCAGGACAATTGTAGCGATTGAACTCTTTTTTACTCTGACAATCAAATCCTCCTGGGGTGTTGATGCAGTATTGGATCTCTCGGGCACAAATGTCAAGGGCTAATGCGCATTCATCTATTCATTTTACACATAAAATAGGTTACTTAAACAATCCAAACAGTTAAGCCCTTCCATGATGTTGTAACAAGAAAGTCCTGAGTCACCTATGTCTAAAAAAATATGGGACAAATATATTAAGATCCACGTGCTTTTACAAATTCCCAAGATTTTTAAACATCACTACCATAATCACATACCAACACAATCGCCACTATCTGAATTGATCCTATAACCTGGAGGACATTGAAGATCCCTTTCACTATCTGTCTGAGTTTCTTCACATATAAATGAACCCACGGTATTTCGACAAGTTTTGTAAGGGTAGCACGCAGTGTTCCCCGCATCTGTAAGGCACTCATCCTGGTCTAAACAAATCAAAAATCAATTTCATTTCAAAGTTATATTTCTAACAGTTGAGGCATATAGTTCAAATGTGTTTTTCAGGTTCAGATTATACCATCACAAACTTGTGAGCTTGGGTTGTACACAAAACCTCTTGGACATTGTCCGGGAATGATTCGATTGCTGTAAAAACAATCAATCACATTCAAGTTGTCAGTATTTTTGGTCGCAACACCTTTAAAATTTGAAGAACCTTTCAGTCGACTGAAAAGACGATCCTGTAACATCATGTTGACAAGATTTCCCATCTGGTAGCAATCTAAATCCATCTCGACAAGTACATCTGTAGGAATTACCCTCACTGACACAAGTATGGGCACAAAGTTGTCCAGGAAAAAGAGCACAAATATCTCGCTGCTCAGTAGTCCTTGTCTGTGGTCGATAAGATGGAATTGTAATACCTGAATCATAAAACAACACTTTTACAGATTAGAAAAAAAATCACAGGACTTAAGCCGCCATAATTGTCTCAATTAAAAATTTAAACATATAAATCTGAACCTGGAGACGGTGTTGTCCCCATTGATGGAGATGAAGATTTAGAAGGAATCCCAGCTCTACCTCCAGCCTCGAGGCAGCATTTTGTTAATGAACTGTCCCATGGTGGCCCCAATGCCAATTTAAGGGAATGAAATTCGCAAAAAAGTCCCATGGCTCCAGCAACTAACCCTAATTTACAACCTTCACAGCAGTCCTACACAAGAAAAATTCATCAAGAAAAATCTAACTAACAATTTTATACCCCATCATTGCCAAATGCCATGAAACATTTAATAGTACCAACAAATCAAGCACAAAATAAGGAATATGAAAATCATAATGATTTTTCATGATGGCAGAATTTAAAAGAGAAAACAGGACAGAAGTTACGAAAAACGTGCGAGTTTAATCTTCTTTGCTTTAGGTTGTTCAGTTTCGAACTGGACGCGATTTTTCAAACAACAAGTGTCTAGTTTTCTCTATTGATTTCCTCCATTCTGAAAATCATTCTGATTTTCAAATTTCAAATTTTGTGCTTGATCTTTTAGTACTACTTTCATGGCTTTTTGCCATGATGGGTGTAAAGGTCACATTGTAATTAATTTCCATAGTATTGACCACCAGTGAGGGACACAATGAACAATGAATACCTTATGGAAATTTTCTCCATATCCCGTTCCAGCCATACATTCCTGTCCAGACTTTGCGGCTTGATGTCCAGCTGTACATTGCCTCTCCCTAGTAATAAAAAATTAATTGTCTCCAGGTATTTGATGAAAATCAATCCAATCCAAATGGCTTATGAATACCGATAGCTTTTCCGACAACAGGCATCTATTGTAGAGAGGCAAGGGGCTTGATGCTCGGCGGAAACTCCGTTAATTGGTGATGGGTGATCGGAACAAGTCTTATTGTCCCAGGACCATCGCATACCAACCCTGCAACACTTGGATAACGTGTTTTCCAAACCATCTACAGCGAACGGTCAAATAAATGCATCTTTGTCAGTCCAACAGATTTGAAAAGGATCAGAAGTAGATGTCTTAAATTGTTGAACTAAATACCTGACTGAAAGAAAAGTGACGCGAGGGTGAGGCTGATTAAAAAGAGTTGGACAAGATCGAATCTCTGCTTTGGGCTGGAGGTTATGTTCATTTTAAATCCTCTGCTCACACTAATTATAATTTAAATTTCCAAAGTTTTGATTACTCCACGTGGCTTTGGATTATACAATAGCTATATCCTCTGGATTCCAAAAACGATGGCGATGTATATATGTTGCAGGGTTCCGGGGAAAGACCAGGAGTTAACCTCAGCTTACCGATCTCGAATAATATGCTGCAAGTAATGAAAACGTAAGGAAAAGCTGTCCAACCCGTCCAAAGACGATCAAGGAATTAAAGATTACATTGCAGGCATATGTAGAGAGTGCACATATTAATAAGATGATGCGTAGACCGTATTTTTGGATCGTATCGGAAGCCATCCTTTTACAATAAGTTACAATAACTCTCCAGTTTTTTGAGTAAATATTTAAGATGGTCTGGAATCTGGAAATAATAAATAAGCTCCTATCTCCAATAATAAATATTGTGTAGCACATAAAAATATGTATGTAAATAGGCAGACGTAAGGGATTCAAATAGGAACAAATTAAATATGTTAGTGGGATAACTGCTACTGTTATAATAAATTTGGATTACATACATTTCTTATCTAACAAGGCCAGATGAACGCGTCACTCAGAATTCTCAGCAAATAAGAATTCTCTCAATCTTGGGTAATAATTCTACTCCTCTTTAAAGATTGAAATTGGTG
Source organism: Agrenia bidenticulata (assembly GCA_034694785.1). NCBI lineage: Eukaryota > Metazoa > Arthropoda > Collembola > Entomobryomorpha > Isotomidae > Agrenia > Agrenia bidenticulata. The sequence continues at coordinate 75,590 of JAQFYM010000005.1, read as the reverse complement.
CATAGAAAGGTCTTCTGTAAATATTATATATCCTGGGCATTGATTAGAGGATACTTAGTAACCTTCTGAGTGGCAAAGGTCAAGTCAAGCCATGTCACCTCTGTAATACATAAATCTCCTTTCATTCACTTCAGTAGTATGCCACATAAAGATTTTACTTTTACGGAGATTTGCCGATCTTGTTCTTATTAAAGGGCTATCTGTGCTGTTCTGTCTCTTATAAAAGTATTCATGTTTTCAGGGAATCCCATTCTGCAAATTTATTGGCATTCCAAACGATTGAGTTTGTATAAGGAGGCTGTGAGTGGTATCAGTTTATGCCAAATAAATTTAGTATGCACTTATCTTCAGTCACTGGTTGTTCTTTTACTGCTTTAGACCTGCCGAACTGGCAATAAAATATGTTCATGTTTGTAAGCTCAAATTCTTGGCATTTTTTCTATAAACTTTTCTATATTTTATGCTTGAAATACATATTACATTTATTCATCATCACATGTCAGATCAATATCGATCGGCCATGCATGGGGCAATCTCTATTTCAAAATGCTTGAGATCGGTTCAAACATAGAATATGTTTCCTTCCATTGTTTAATTTACATTTAATTACTGTAATTTCATTGGAAATTTTAATTTATAAAGGAGATCAAGAAAAATATACATTAAAGTAGCTGCCATGCATATAAATTATAGATTAAAAATACAACCCCACAAAACTTTCAACAGTCAATAAATAAATGAAATTAGTCCAAAATAAAAATGCTGCCTAAAGTTTTGATAATATAATTATAGTCAAGCCTTATTCAACGATTTAGAATTTCCGTAAATTTTAATCCGTTATCCGTATCCGTGAAATTAGGACTTTATTTTATCATCCAATTTCAAAAAATGTTTTACATATGTTGTTACACTAATTAAGATATCACCTTTAATTCCCTCCTCTTGACTTGCTAATGCATGTCGAGGCGTGCTACTATAAGATTTTTGATTACACAGTGAAGACGTGCAATTAAGTTTCACTGGTAGGTCAGAATAATCAGTAATTAAAAAAATTATAACCTAATTCAATTCTGGGACACGACGACCGTATAGCCTATCATCCATTGACACCTTAAAATGTATCGGTGGTATCTCTTACAATATGTCATAGGGTGTCAATTGCAATTAACAGGCTCAACTCTAGCAGCCAAGCAAAGCCTCGAAATATATGGAATTCAAAACTGGACTGGACAGACGGGATTTAATTGCACTATAATGCAACCCTGGCTTGGCTGCCAGTCAGCAATCATAATCAATGATTCCGACATTCAGCACGCAATGCCTGACCTCAATCCTGCGAGATCACTTTAGATTATGCTCACAAGTATATGGTCAAACCTGCCCTGTACAATTATGAACAAATAAGCCATTAGATTATTCATACACATACAAGAGGCTACTAATCCGCTAATTTCCTTAAAATAAAAATTACAAACTTTGCCAGATTGCCACTACCCCAAGATTGATCAATTACTCTAATAACAATTTATGAAAATCATCAAAATATATGCCGTTAGACATTCAAATCTCTGAGAGTGAGAAACCTAGTGAAATGGAACCATAATAATTTATAATGTATTCATGAGGGAAAGATATAGATAATGTTTAGAGATGGTTTCTTAGCCAAAAAAAACAGCCAAGGGTATGAAGGGCAGGAATAGTCATAACACATTTATTAAGTTCCATTTTCTTATCTTTCGTCATTTCAAGGTGCTTAAAATGTTATTTACAAGGAATAAAAACTGTACTATTTTGTTTCAGAGGTGAGGTGACTGAATTGTTTAAGAATGCAAAGTTTTTAATAAGGCTATTAAGTAATACATTTAGGATCATCCCGTCCACTAAAATGAGTGTAAAATCCCCGTCTTTGACATTGATGAGGGATGATCACTTTTTTATGTTTATCAAAGGGGTGTATTTCATGGTATTATTATGTGATAAATCAACCATGGAACATTACTGTCGTGTACATCGTTAGACTAATGAGTTCTACCTCGTTGGTGTGAGAGTACCTCTGCTCGCGTTTTCGTGATTCGCACGAAGGAAGTTTCAAGACAACGTCTTCGTCGGCATGTGTTGCTCTAATCTTGTACAGATTTAGAGATTAGAGGTGGAAGTAGAGAAACTCCAAACACATTACCAATTATTATTATTGTCTTGAAATAGAAGGGTAGTAGTTGTTATTGAGTTTGTCCCGTACTTGGAGGATTTTTTCCCCTGTAGTTTGGCAAATAAAAATTTTCCATTTCATTTCACAGCCCTTCTTGTTAGTTAGTGTCAGTTGGAGGTCAGGGGAGATTTACATGATCACCCCATCTTATTACCTCAAAACCTGGGAGGCTGAAAAATGTTGATGTGATGCAAGGAAAGCCAATTAAAATTCCCCACTGAGATAAATACTTTTGGTCAAGTCTCTCTTGGAGATACTAAATTCTTGGAGATTCAAACTATTCTTAATAATACCCACGAAGACTAATGCTAATAAGGTACCTCAGTCAGAGTTTCATTTGGAAATGACTCGAAATCAGCATGAAAGCGTTGTTAATAATAAACCAAGTTGTATTAAGGAGCTATAACTCAAGACTACCAGAGACATGCCGTATTATCTCCCTCTTCCACCAAACGATTTGAGATTATGATATAATGATAATACATGCCTGGAGCTATTATTGGCAATTCTGATTCTCTTCGAGGGAAACTAACAATTCCTTCGAAAACATTACTTATAATCTCTCGTACATAATAATGCAGAATCAAATCGTCTCTCTCTCTCCTCTGCCAAAATGCATTAAGGGTCAAGACCTTGGGTGAATTTAGATATGATGCTCAAAGTCCCTCAAGGCTTGGCAGGTTTATCTGTTCAAAAAAGCTATTTATTGCATGATTCAAAATGACAAGCCCTAAAAATTTCCCTTTGCTATATAAGCTATCTTTATAAGCTAAAAAAAACGGTATGTAATCAATAAAATGATTTAAATTCTTACTTACACACTTTTTGAAACAATTAAATCCTTCCACAATCCAACCCATCAAGATCTTTATTACAAGCGGTTTACTATGCATAATTTATTGTTCTGTTCATAATTCAAATTCTGTAGCAATAAAATCAATTTAAAAAGGTCAGACCATTCTATGATTCTGATATAAAGAATGGAAATAGATGGATAGGTTACTGGCAATGTATCAAATCTGGTATCGTAGTAAATGCTTAGGTTTTTTATTTTTATGTCTATAAGCAAAGCAACGGTACACGTAGATTGACTACAGTTAGATAGTATCAAATGCCTTTATATAAATTTAATGGTCCATCCGGGTCCATGATGATCATTTGCCCCTGTTTCAAATAATTGTATGCATTTTTTAAAATCATTAAAAGGTGAATTTAATCAATGATATTGTAAAAACTGTCTTTGCCTGCTTCAAGCTTGTCTTGTTTTGTTTATCGATCTCGGTTGACAAGGTACTCTAGAGATTGTCTTGAAACACCTAGGCATTTCATACAATCCCAAATTAGACAGATAACAAGGCCGGTCACACATACAGATATTTCCACCATGGCTACTTTATACTTATTAGACTTTCTTCGATTTGTAATTAGTACAGGGAACTAATCTAGTCCGAATGATCACTTTAGCATTAACTCAATCATGTTATTAGCAGAGCATTGGTGCGTTGGTTGCAGTTATTACGTCCGTGTGTCATAAATGTGGTAGTCCATACCCAGAAATGCCTCAAGGATTGCAAAATCATCGTCCAATGTAATTTATATCGGCTTCCATCTTCTCTCTTGAGCCTCTTATCGTTGAATTTTATAAATTACATTCCTAATGTGATTCCTACTTATTTGTATAGAACTTGGAGTTGGCAATTATAACTCTGTTGATTTGATCTCCAACAATCCAACCAAACCTACAAAATTAGATGGGGAGATTGATACTATGTTATTACTATAGAGAGTACAATTACAAACGATAAGATACTTTTTACAAATGTACTAGGCATACATGATAGTAAGTAGTCCTTGCTGTCTGACATCTTGGCAGAGAGATACAGTCTTGTTCCAATATTCAGAGATTGACAAATGTTGTAGGAATGCATACTAGAGCACACTATTACATGCTACATACGAACACGGCACAGAATTGCAGGGCAAATAATTTTAATTCAATTGTCAAACTATTAATTGCAATGGAGTGATTACTGTGGTGTACAATTTATTATAAAATCAAAAACTGCATTCCTCTCATATTAAACACTTATTTATCCATTTCTCATGCAAACAATCTCATTTTTTTTAAATTTAATTTTCAAATCTCATTTTTATTATTGTTATTACAACTGTACATAGTTGATTTCAACTGGCACATTAAGTCATGAACTAACTGTACTTGGAAAGTCCACTTAAACTAATTACTGCTTTACTATTCGAGAAATCTTTACCCTGACTTGTCCAAAGGACATAAGAGTACCTTTTGTTTTGTTCATTATGTTCATTTTGTTCGTTTTTCGAGATGAAACCTTGGATATTTTTTTACGATTTTTAAGGCGCCAGGGGGTTTCAAAGGTTACCAAAGATTTGTTTACCTCTTTTTGGAATGGACAAGAGGATTTCCAAGCAAACGCGAGGGGGGATATTGGATATGTTTTAGCATTGCGTAAACACACGTTCAAGACTAGAAACTTCCAAGATCTTCGAGCATCCAATATTCTCCTTCTGGATGTTGTAGCAGCAACTTATTGTTTAAAAAAAACTGGTGTGCTGATAGTAAACAATTGAGAAGGACAGATATGAAATGAAATAATGAGGATGATGAACAGCGAGATAGTCTTGACAAGGAGCATCAAAGTTGGACACTTGAGGTGATCTGAGATTAATCAATTTAGGTGTTGGCTTTCATACTACGTTACCCAATGAATAAGTTTAAGATCGGAGATATATTAGATTACTGGGAAAAATTGCTAATCACTTTATAGAGAGGGAAGGCAGGGAGGTATGCATGTCACGGCAATTAGAGGGACTGAGTCATACTTATTAGGTTCAGTTGTTGACTTTGAACATTTCGATAAATACTCCAATTACTGGATTCATGTACATGCCACTGCTACATGCATACATTCACGTACCCTACCCTTAGAACATTATAACTTTAAGATTTCTGCATTATTGGCAATCCCCAATCAATCGATATCTAATCTCCTTCCTTTCAATCGTCAATCATCTATGTGTTTGTCTGAAATAAAATCCCCGCACACTAAACTTGCCCTTGATCCCGATATCCTCAATTATTAGGTTTCTAAGCCTTACCCACTAATCTCGTACTTTTAATTTAGAGAAGTACAACAATAATCTTGCTGCACCCTGTGATAAAATCCTACGCATTTAATACAACCTTATTTTCTGATGCAGCCCATACTTAGCAGAGCCTACTATTTAAAAACGAAAAGTAGGGTTCAAAATCTCTCCACCACTCTGGAAGAGGTTTAGGCTTAAGTTAGCTGGAATAAAATGTTAAAAGTCGCAACATTGATGTCACCTTTCCTTTTATGCAAATCAAAAGTGCACGAAGGGTTGCCCAATTGAGTCTGAGGAAGAATGGACTGAACCCAGAGAGATGCTTCCTAATAAATAAGTGACAGGGATAAATTGGTGATAAAATCTAAATTGAAAGGAAATTGGGCAAGAGGAACAACTAAGAGAGACCTTAATCTCGCTCTCTAGACTGCCGTTCTATTCTGGCTGGTGTGCGTAGGTCTCCTTATAGCGGCACAATCAGCGTGAGAAGATTGTGTTTGATGTGATAGATTCCTAAGGGATAACATTCTCATCATCTTCTTGTCCACTATTCATCCTACACACCAACACAATGCATCGGTGTGGTTCCTAGGGTGCATAAGGAATTAGCAGTGTGACTCTCTGATTTTCGTCCGCTGCCACAAATATCTGAAGCAGGATGACAGAAAGTAAGAGTCGGACTGATGTTGTACAATCTGTGCAGAAGTTGAAGGAGGACAATCAAGTGGAACTATTCAAGTCAAACTATTACTAAATGTAATAGTGTTTGTAATCTTACAGAAAGATTTTGATCCTCAATCTCTGCCCTACCTTAGTTACCTAGATTACACTTTGTAATGTATAATATTGTCATAGTTTACATGCATCTCTCTAGGAACACCAACAATAGGTGCAATAATCATCCAACAATGCTCCACTTACCTAGACAAATGAACTGATCTACTTCCACAATGGAGTGTATCGATCTCTCGTTGTATAATAGTGTAGTTGTACGTGATTAAAGTTTGCAATATCATACACATGTATAAACACACAAATGTATTTACCTATATGGGTACAGAGGATTTTTATGTTGTGGAGCTTTGCAGAAACCCAGAGAGCACCTTGTTGATTGTAAATTAATGGAAATGATTCACATGTGTTACAAATACAAACAAGATGCATTTATTCGTCTTACTTGTTAAGTCATTGGATTATGAACCACTGACATGAGACATGAACAAATGTTCGAAAATAGATTGTTTTGGTATGCAAGTAACGCTTACATAGAAATAGATTATCAGTCCCGATAAGCAATATTTAATACAAATAAATTTAATACCCATACCGAACAAACTTCAGAAATAGCAAAACAATTTCAGTTAATAGTTGACGCGGGTCCCAATGCGGTCCTGAAGGAACTAAAATCTTTCTGTTGTTCTCTCGACAATTCGATTCATTTCGGTAGTAAGCGGATCATGAAAAGCACGAACCATCCATAGATTGCCGTCCTTTTTATTATATTGTATGTATATGGTCCATGGCTAATACTCGGGGCACGCATTTTCTACAAAAAAATGTTTATTCAAATGAAATTGTTTGATTCAAGTATGAACTGGTATTGCGGCATTCTTCACAAGAAAGAAGATCAGTTAGCTCAGCAGTAATCGGTCATTGGTAGTGGATAAATAACTAGTTCACTGATGTTGGATTGATTTTTTTCTTTCAAAATGTACGTTACAATTTAGTTTTGTCAGTTTCATAATCTTATGTCTTGATAACTAAAATCAATAAGTTGCAAAATCCAGACCTCTGCTTTGCCCAATTCCATAAAGATCATGAGCTAATATTTGGTATTGTCTTACTTTTAGAATGGTTTTGTAGGAATAAGCTAGTAGTAAATGCTGGGCAGTAATTTTAGGACTAATTGAGAAAAGAAGAGCAGCACATCCGATCATATCGAAGCATTGAATGTTTGTAATTCCCAATTGCAATAAAAATCACATTCCCAAAATCTGCAAAGATTGCTAATCATGATTGGCAATGTTTCTTTCTTATGGTCACATTAAATATTTAAATGATGCACTCGGTGTAGTACGTAACTCTAATTACACTTGATGAGAGCCCCTTGACCAAGAAACGCTGGGATTTTTTCTCTCTCTGTGTGTTCAGTGTGCATATGACTTGGGTCATTTCAGAATTTAAACGCTCAATAATTAGTTTAGCAAGTTTAGCTGAGAGCTGTAATCAAAGGGACCAAGAACTCGTTTAATTTTCATTTGCCTGATATGGTATTACTGACTCACAGTGGACTGTAAGAGATTCATGATGAGGCAGTTATTCAAATCGTTAATATTAATTGGAGTGACAAATTAATCAAGTGCGCCTCTTTCCGTGAACGGTAGGGACTTGATGAATAGTATCAAAGCTTTGTTGCAGTTAATTGGGCATCATAATAATATTAATATGAAAATATTATCGCCTTTACTTTAATAATGGCCTCTTGGAAATCACACAGCTTCGTATCGCTTAATTTCCAGCATCTACAATTTTGGCACCTTTTCTTGTTTTTATCTAACTGTGTCTCCCAAGCTCTATGTTTATTCATTTAAAGTGCAATTCACACTTTTAGATATTCTACTGCTCCATTTCACACTTTTCCAATTATTTTATTCAGATTAATCTATGCATAAATTATTATAGCACCTCAAAGTTTAAGGTTACCTTCATATTTAAAATTTAAAGTTTTAAAGAATGAGATTTTTGAAATTATTCACGATGGTGGATTTTATAGTTGCACTCTCTTGTACCAGAAGACTTGTGCAAAAACTTTATACGTATCGTCTAACAGGTTGATGGTAGCAAAATAGTTGAACAGATAAAAAAAAAACCTCGATGAGCCTAATTAGCTTCGACAAGTTATTTACGCAATATTTATTTTTCAAAAGCAATAAAATACTCATCTTTTTATTTCTTAAATGTTGTTTACTTTTAATCTTTTATCCATAAGATGGGTCACAGGTTGGTTGACTTTATGTACGAATGCGAATTAAAAAATTTAGCATATAACAATGAGGGCTGTAGTTTACAAAACAAAACACTTGTTTTCCCTCATCTTCATAATCATGTCTTAAGAACTGCCTTAAAGTCTAAATCCTCCAGACATAATTTGTAAGGCCTCATTCCATAAAAACAGACTATAATCATCGGCAAAAATATGACAAGAATTATTCCTTGGTGAGCTTGGGCTTTGAACTTACAAATATTCATTGGAAGGAATCTGACTAATTTTAAGTTAAGATATTTGAAAGAGGATCAGTAATCACAATAATAACAGAGGCCGTATATTATACGCTCTTCTATGTAGATAAGCATGTGTAGAAGCTGATATTATCAAGATTGAGGCGGATGTAATGATATGTGATATTAAATTTATGGACATGTTCTCTTAAATGTATGGGTTGAGTGCTTTGCATAAATTATTCGTACATAATCGTATCTACTGTCTCAGCCTCTCAGCCCTTAGGTTTTTTTCCACGCGTTTTAAATCCAAATAACTACGTGCGTTCTCTTAGTGTGTGTATGTGTGTGTGTTGTAAAACTTAAATGATGTAAGAGGTAAGGTTGAATAGTAATTAAAAAGTGAATAGAATATAATTGATGATCATATTTCAATGTTTGACCTTTGATGGTTAATCAGGAGCTTGTTTTGTCATGTTAGACTAGGGACCTAGGAGTTTAGGACAATAATTATGCAAATTAGGGAGCATAAGATGATAGAAACCAAACCCATGTTCCCTTATGTATGAAAATCTAGTTAGTGTTAAATTTATTGGCACGGCTCTAAGTTGAGCGTTGTATTATTATAGTTTAGGATGCAGGACTACTCATACCGATCCACCATCAGAATTGGCGTGTAGGGTCTTGGATTAGGATCGTGACATTATGCATTATGATTATGACTGAGCTTGTCCAAGATGCTTACATAAAAAACACAATCTTGAGGCTTGAATGTCGTAATTGTAAGAATCTCATCCGTCAGTTTGGGAACGGCTATTAGAGATTTGTACGATGTAAATTCTACTGCTCTGCATATTGGTATAAAATGTAATCTAAAAGCTACCGTTCAGCTCAGCATGGGCTCTTTTGTTCTGTTTTCAGGTTTCGAATCAGAAATAGGCATCGCTTCATACATACTTATCATCAGGAGGGTAGAGAGAGATTTCTTATACAGCGATTCCTGATCATTGCACAAGAGACATATGTGCATAATATGACTGCCTATTTATATTTACTAGATCTCATCGTCTCATTTGAATTAATCTTTAATCGACAGACTTTGCTTGTTATGCTATTGCAGTCTGTGTGTATGACTTTTACAGTACAAATGATTCGAGACTTGTTACTGAAACCTCACGGGACCCAAACTGCATTGTAAATAGTAATTATTAAAGAGCTCAAACCTTCCCGTGGTTGTTGCCAGTGGCCAAGACTCAAGCAATAAATAATATGTCATACAGGGACACTATTAGACACCGCACCGGACGTATGACATTGTCAACTGAGAATGTAGATATAAGCGTTTTTTTAAATTACGTTTTACAAATATGGATTGTACAATCCGAAACTCAATAACGAAATCCTCACCTGCATCTATGGCTTCCACAATCAGATTATTCATCAATTCATCAATCATCATATACAGAATCCTGTAGAAACGTCCTTGCTCAAAAGTGGCACTGACACATAATACTTTTTACAAACATGGGTCCACGTCAAGAAGCACTTCCCAGCGTTTCATTTCACGGGATAAGGATAAATAAGCCCAGCTTATTTAAAATAACGATCAATTATCACTCTGACTTATGTGATAACTTTGGTTGACAAAGTGGAATGAACCTTGGGGGCAAGGCGTGGTAATCCGTATCTTCGATCCACTTCCCCCAGAGAGTCAAATCTAATAACGAAGTTTTCATTCATGTCATTGTGTTGTAGGAATAACCTAAGCATACACTCAGGATAATAGCCCTAGTCACTACAGTTATTATAATATTATTGTAGAATTAAAATTGAATACAATCCCATTGCTTATAGTTTACCGGCTTTGGATAATTTAATCGTCACAGTCACAGGTACTTCTGCCTGCTTGCACTTAATATACGAGTAAGGAAATACAATTATGACTCCGAATGTTAAAAAACAGATCCTTCCCCCTTTAAGTCCTTCCCTTTGATATGAATAATAATAAATTGAGATGTTATATAATAAATCTTTGGTACAGGTTACAGTTTGCTACCTCTTGACTCTTGATTAAATTGAGACCTTTTAGGTGTACCCCTTTACGAAACTCTACTCGTCTCTGGTACTTGCTACCTACAATCGAATACCTACACACAAACTTGGGCAGTTTTGGCTAAGGCAAAAGCATCCCATGGCCTACGTATGAGATAGCTAGGTGGTGAGCTATTACAACTTATCGAAAGTGAAAGGATGGTACTCGACTGATTGAGAGAACCCTTTGAAAACCTATGAGCAGAGTCCGCCCTTGTGGGACCTCATATATAAACGTCTCAGACTCATCGGGAAAGTATCATTCAGTTCAAAACCATCTAACCCAACGCATCTAATCAGCCCTTCAGTTTCCTTTATTCCCTAATATTTAAAGGACTCTTGTCAAGTTCTTCTGTCACTACCTTTTCAGTTGTTCGTGTAGTAACTTATACTTACCATATTCAACATGATCGCCAAGGTGGGTTCCATACTATGTTTTCTTAGACAATATGGTGAAAGTGGTGAAAGCCTGTAGAGGTCTCTAGAATGGTTCAAAGCATTCGAGAGCCACTTTGGGGGCAGTGACTATTTCCCCAAAAACCGATTCGAGTTTAAGTGATGACGAGTATTACTTAAAAATCCCCGTTTGTTGTTTTAATAGGCCGTTGCCGTTCTTGCCTTCGTGGCCGTTGTCAGTGCTGGAAATGTCCAGTACCTCAACCCCTCCGTTGGAGCTCAGTCTGAGCTGACCCTTCGAGGAAACAATGGATTCTCCACTCTTTCCAAGCACTCCAAGGCTGTTGACTCTGCTTTCTCCAGTGTCCGACAGTACGATACCCGTGCTACCAACGCCGGTGTTGCCGTAAAAAAATAATACAGATTTAGGCTGCATCCTAAACTTGGTTTGATAAATTTGTTTGTACTTTTTGAAAAGGTTGCTCCAGTCTACGCACAAGCTGCCCCAGTGGCTTATGCCCAGGCTACCCCTGTTGCATACGCTCAACAAGCTCCAGTTGCCTACGCTCATCAAGCTCCAATTGCCTACGCTCATCAAGCTCCAGTTGCATACGCTCAACAAGCTCCAATTGCCTACGCTCAACAAGCTCCAGTTGCCTACGCTCATCAAGCTCCAGTTGCCTACGCTCATCAAGCTGCCCCAGTGGCTTATGCCCAAGCTGCCCCAGTTGCTTATGCCCAAGCTGCCCCAGTGGCTTATGCCCATGCTCCAGCTGCTGTTGCCTATGGAACCAAGACGCTTTCAGCCACTCCAGCTCTCTACGCTCAGCCTGCCCTGGCCAAGGTATCTTCCCCATACGCATATGGTGCTTATGCTGTCCCATCCGTAAAAACTCTATCACTAAAAAAAGTTTAGCGATACTGGAGAAATGTTTGTTTTTATGTTAACTGTTCCTCCAACAAATCTATTTGAGAACACCAAAATCAACATCTTTTCTGCTTGTATCCTCAGTATTTGATATTTGCCTATGGATTAACTGAACTATTTTTAAAGGTCCACGCTGCTCCAGTCGCTTATGCCCAACCAGCTGTCTACGCTCAACAAACCATCGCTAAGGTCGCTACTCCAGTAGCCTATGCCCAGGCTGCCCCTGCTGTTGCATATGCTCAGCCCGCTGTCTATGCTCATCAACCTTTGGCCAAGGTATCCCCCGCATATGCCTATGCTCCTCATACCGTAAAAATTCCGTCATTCCTCCATTAAATTACAACTAGCTCATAAGCGGTTTCCAGCGTATTAGTCTGATTCGAAACTAGAAAAATAATTGAGCAGTTTTAAATAACATGATTATTATTTTAAATGCAGGCCATCACCAAGACCGTATCCCCAGGACTTTTGGGAGTCGCTTACTCTGCTGTCGCTCCAGGAGTTGCCACCCTCCATTTCGATGGATTCGGAGTCAAATATGCCTATTAAATGATTTTACTTCCTGAAAGGATTACCAAACTGTCAGTATTTCCTGTGTGCGTGTTTCACTGGAGTGTGCCAAACAAAATTCTTCTTCAATCTTCTTCTTGAGCTTAAAAAAATATCCAAACTCAAAGTTAATTTGAAATTCAATATTGCGTAAAGCAAAAACAAACCCACCTTCTTACGAAGTTCATCTTAAAGTTCCCTTTCCAACGAAAAAGCAAAAAGAGAATCTCCTAATTGTTAATTGGTAAACATTGAACACGCTGCAAAGCTTTTTGCGGTTCAGCCTCTTCTTTCTCTATTATGATGAGAGATTCATATCCTGTATGCATCTGTCAAGTTTTTTGATGTATTTATTCCAATAAAACAGATATGCGTTCAAAATGCAAAAAAAATTGAGCTATTCTTTTTTCATATTTATCTCGATTCCTAAATTCAGTCTATAGTCAGTGACTTTAGAAAGCCAAGTGCAATAAGATATCCTACTCGGTCAAATATCCCGATTCATCCGTTTCTCATTAAAAAACATCAACTCTTTAATTCCCTTAATGAGAAATGGCTGAATCGAGGTATTTGACCACTTATTTTACCACACTAAACATTGTCCACTTATACTGAAAACCTTATGCAATTAAAATTTTACCCTTATGAAATTTGAACTTTACTTTGATTGTTTTTTCGATTTCAAAACACTGTGACAATTACTTGGTAAAGGTACGGAAAGTTATTTACCCAATAAAATTTTTTCCGACTTCACGAAGTTATGTTATATCAATTTTTTTAAAGTCCAGTATCTTTCAAACTATATGAATAAGACTAAGAGTTTCTGTACAGTACTAATTTCGACAAATTATCATTTTAGATGTAAGTTCCAAATCTAAATTTAATAAACAACAGGGTTAGACTTATATGGAATTCCATTAATCACTAATATGCAAGCTCAGCGTTTTGGAAGTCAATTGACTCGAGAGAAACATTCCTTGTATTTTACCCGATCGATTTTGTCCTTTATAAATCGTGAGTATGTCATGCAGGGATGATAAAAACTTCTGGCCATTACCATTTTGGATATGCATTTTTGGGAATTCGAACGGACACGTTTTCTAACATGTTATCAATTGCAAAAAATGGGAAAGGAATCAAGAAAGTTGTTATAGTTGTAAACTATCGAAAACTAAAATCTTGCTGCTTATGCTGGATTTCAATTCCTACTTTCAAGGGGGTCAAAAATATTCCAACGGATGACATGCCCAAAATATTCATGATATTTGCCACCTTTGCTAACGGAGATTTATGAGCCCCGAGAAACTGGGAGAATCTCTGTCCTTTTCTTCCGAATATTTTTTATTTGTGTATGATGAACAAGATGATTTCCAAGGATTATCATGCTTTATACAAAGTCTAATAAATAATACCCATAATATTTAGAATAAATAATCTCCAATGAAGCATTTCAGCTTATAGTATGTTTCTTGACATAATTTTTATTTTCATAATCCATCCAAAAATTTACGATACAATAAGAATTTTCAAAGCACAGCTTGCAAGAATCTATTCAGTCAGTAGCATTCTTGTAAATGTCCTTAAATTACCAGGTCGAGCAAAATTAATTAAACACTACTTAACTACAAGTTGGATTTTTGACAACATGGATGCTCTCGACTTTTTTTATCTTCAGCCTTGAATTTAAGTATGTTTTAAGTATTTTAGCAAGCAACTAAAGGATTTTGAAACGAGCAAGTACAAAGTTGCTGAACAATCTGTTCATCTTCGGGCTAATTGAGCTTGGACCGATTCAAAGGGCGACGAGTTTCAAAAAGAATAATTAAGTGTTCAAGTAGTTACAGAACCATCTAATTTTTACAACAGTCCCATGAAGCACACAAGTAGCAATTAGGATAATGATACAAACTAACTACTGGATCAGAACGGTCCGGAAACTATAGCTTTCTTATGGCCTTTTCGTTATTTTAATCGTAACTCTCGTAACCTTCAGCTTCGACTGCTGTAAAATGCAAAAATATCCATAACACGTCATGGACTTTATTTGTCTAAACATCATACTCACCGATCCATAAAATAGATCGATGCTCGAGTGTTATGGTGTAGAATTGCAGAATATGATATTTATTATACACACGTATGATCAACTCAATTGCCGAATCTAGCTTTGTTCCTACGGATAGATATGTTACGCACGGCATGGGAATTTCTATACTTTTTTAGATATTAAATTTACTTATTAATATACATCAGTGAGCTATAGCTCGTGATTAAAACAATATTACGTCCTAAAAACTAAACCGTTTGCCGTTTATCTCAAATAAAATAATCCAACAGTTCTGTTTTATGCTGACTGATTAACCCGCTGGTTGAGCAAAGTTAAAGTCATTCCAGACAATACCCTCTACAGTAGTAGGGGAAATTTCTAAACAGATCTTTTTGCGAATGCTTTATCAAGATATACGGCAAGTCATTTTCTAAAATGAGAATTCATCAGTTCCTTCATCTACCTTCGCAGCCAGCAATGAGTAAATACTAAATACATATATTTAAGTGGCTTTCATAATTGACTAGAGCAACGCTCGTGATACTTTTGGATAAAATATTCCTTCTGCGAGGATAATAAAACAGCAACAAGTCTTTCGCAACTACATATATCTTATTTCTCAAGACATTGTTACCTACTTCAAGTAAAACGAGCAAGTTTCAAAATATGAAATGCATTCAGACACAAATTGTTTCCCTCTCCAGTCAATCTACAACTTTTGAGCTGACAACAGCTTCTAATAGAAACTAATCAATTAAGTTGCATGGCTGAGGTACTATCATCTAAAAGTTAGTATCGTAGTCAGATCGCCTTCGACTGGGAGCATATCCGCTATCTCCGTAATAGTTTCCATTGTAGTAGTGCCCGTTCCACTCAGTCTTCCAACTGTCATAGATATTATAATTGGCAGATCCCTTTCCTGATCCTTGAGATCTCTGAAAAATTTCGTTCCAAATGATCAGTAAAAAGTCTTTTAATGATGTCAAAAAGTTGGAATTCGATAAAATGTTATTTATAACATCTAGATCCATGAAATGATTTACCTTCGTGGGTCTTCGATCAAATGTCCTATCATTTATTTGCTTGTCGTTCCAAACGTCATCCATATTATAAAGATCGTCAGCTCCATAGTTATCAACACCCCCTGGCAAATGACTCTTGTTAAATTCATTTAACATTTCTTGCGTTAAGGAAACTGCGTTCTTTTTCTTGGAACTTTTGTGTCGATTCACGAGCTACGAATAGGAACAGATTTTAGCACATGTACAATTAAATTCTTAATGGGAAATATGAAGATAAAGATTTACCACTGTGACACCAAGTAAGAACACAAATAGGAGTGAGACCAATCCAATGACGATGACAGCAATACCCCATTGAGGTATTAATGGTTCTGGTGGTGGTGGTCCATCCTCGGTTTTCTTGTTAACAACTATGAAATGAAAATAAATGAGTTTATCAAGAAATATGAAATATGGACAAATCTTAGCTTATTATTATTTAATACATATGAGTAAGAACTCTCAGTTCATACAATGTCAAAGCAATACCATTCCCATAGTGTCCAAAATTCGAGTTACATAAATTTACCGAATCACAAGCTCACCTTTAAAATCTGTATATCGAGGATCAACTGTGTAACGACCAAAACGAAGACCTCCATTAACCGGAAGGTGGCCCGGAGAATCCGTCTCATGAGGAAGTTCATCCCCAGGATCTGAGTCGAGAAGAGACTTGTGGAAAACTTTAACCACATCTGCAGTGGACAGCTCCCGATCCACTTCTTCCAGCTCAACGAAGTAATCTACGAGAACACTTCCACGGCTGTAAACAAGGAATGAAAATAAATTTTAACAGCTAATCTTCACTATGTACTGTAGCGTAATCCTTGGATAGCTTTTATTTTTTATTTAGACCTATCATAAAGCCAGCAGTGAACAAAAAGTTTGAAAACTTTCAAAGAGAATGAATAAAGTTTAGTAATATTGTACCAATACTAAGATGTAATGATTGCTGGTGGATTTTAAAAGTCTGCTCCCTTACTGTATTTAAAAGGGTCTTAGAAACCCGTAAGTTGTTCTACCCAAAAGTCAATTGTAAAACGCATTGGATGCAACCACATCCTCGCCATGCAAATTTTGCTACCATTCTATTACTGTTAAGTCGAAAATTTAATGAATTAACAAGTTAATCCTAATGCAAACCGCATAGTGAATATTAGTTGGCTGTCAAGGAATCTTTTAATTATCCCCGACCAAATGTATTTGTTTGAGAACCTAACACACTGTAGATAATAGTTTGGAGCAAATATTATTAGAACTTACTTGAATCCTTCAATTTGCACACGTTTGTACCACGGAGCCAGCCCACTAGCACGGAAAGCACCATCCAGCTGAAAATTTAATATAATGTTTAAATATTTGAGCTTGAATATACATTCGAAGCAGAGTCAGGTATGTGGTGGTTGACTAACCTCTCTTTTAACAGTAACTTCCAGTTGTTTATATTCGTCCGTGTTGATGTCTGCGTACTCAGGCTTCCATTTAATACCACCTATAATCCTAATAGTAGCCTCCATCCGGCAAACTTCATTTGGACATCGTCCCAAGAGACTTCTCTTGGGTGGTGGTGGGGTTGTTGTTGTTGTTGTCGTCGTCGTCGTAGGTCTTTCTGTAGTTGTAGTAGTCGTCGTGCTGCTTGTACTTGGCATAGGAGTTGTTGACGATGTTGGCCAACCTGTAAATTCTGTCGTTTTTCTTGACGGCCATCCAGCAGCAGCAAGGGTGACTCTTGGAGGAGGTGGTGTGTTGGCCTTCGGTCCTTCAGTTGTTGTTGGACGAGTTACCCGGAATCCTCCAGGTTTTGTAGGGAAAATTAAACCACCTGGTTTTTTTGTAGTTGATGGCGATTCTGAGTTGCCTATTACTGCTGGTTTATACCCGGTAGGAAGCAAGTTACTAGGCAAGCCAAATTTAATCGGGGGTACAGGCACGGGTGATGCAGGTGTCTGTTTGAATCCAGGGGGTAGCAAATTACTTGGTATTTCGAATTTGATAGGGGAAACTGGTTCCGAAGATGCAGCTGATGGTTTGTATCCCGGAGGAAGTAAATTGCTTGGAGTTTCAAAATTGATTCCACCAATCTGATCGGAAACTGCGGAAGATTTATTCTCATTTGGAAGCTTGTAATCTTTGGGGATTAAGTCTGGAATCGCAATTTCTTTGAATTGAACTTTGCTTAGAATCGCTTCTAATGGACTTTGATACTTTTCAGTTGTTGATTCTTCGAGTGCTTTAGAAGTTGTGCTGGATGTAACTTCAGTACGTCCTTTAGACAAGAAAGGTTTGTAACCTTTTGGAAGAAATGCGCTCGGGATCTCATCAAATTCTATACGTTCACTTGTGGAGGAAGGAGGAGCTGAGGTTGTGCTAGTACTTGTAGTTGATGTAGCTTGGGTTGCCAGTGGCCTATAACCCTTTGGTAAAAGGAAACTTGGAACATTGTCGAAGTTGACGGGTTCAGAAGAAGGGCTGGAAGTCGGAGGGCTGTGGGTAGTAGTTGTTGCGACAGTAGCCTCCTCTACCACCTGTGGAAATTTGAATCCCGGTGGTAGCAGGTTTGGCGAGATTTCAGCGAACTTAATTGCTTCTACTGGAATTTTAGCCTGTTCTATGTTCGATGCAGGTGTGGTGGAAGTGGTAGTGCTTGTAGTTGTACTTGTTGTAGAACTGGGCGGAACTACCTCTTTTTCTTCAAGCTCTTGTTCTTGGACAATAGGGATGTGATGATCGGACTCCAGTTCTCCAAAGTCAATCAATGTTTCAAAATGGCCTATTGGAACTTCTTCACCATGCTTAGATGGCAATTTTCTGCCCTGAGGCTGGAAGCTGCGGGCATCTTCTACTATGATCCGGGACGCTGCATCTCCTTCAGATTCAGACAGACCAGCCCCAACTTCCTCGACTCGGGTTTCAAGTATTGAAGGGGGAGCTTTCCCAGCTTCAGATTTTACATTGCTGCTGCTTGAGACTGACGTAGATGTGGAATGACCTGTTGGATCATTTCCAGCCCCCGCTTCACTATTAAGTACAGGAAAGTTGTCGGGATATGAATACTCTTCTTCATAATATTCTGGAGAAGTTTCAGCTCCTGAAGGTACACTGTCACGAATGGCCTCAGTTGAAACAGCTTTGCTTGCTCTAGTTGGCTTACTTCCGGAGAAGATGCTGCGGCTTGTTTGTACTGATGCCACTACTACTGATGATCCAGTGGCTCGACTGAATGTAACCCTAGGAGTGGGTGTGACTGAAGATGGTGTCACAGAAAGAAAATCCTCTCCTTTAGAGCCACTCACACTTTTTGTCGTTGCAACCGAAATTACAACCTCACCCTTGCCGTTGGATGAAGCAGTTTCTTCGGTCGACGAAGGGACAACGAAAGGAGTTACGGTGGTAGTACTAGTAGTTGCTGTTGTTGAACTTGATTTTGAAGATACTGATACACTACTAGTGACCTTCAGAGGGGGGTTTTTGGATTTTGAGTGATCTAATTTGGGTTTTTTCTCTTGTGCCGCCACACGACTACGATTTGCCGAAATCGCTGCTGCCGTTTCTTCACTGACTTCATAATATTCATATGCCGATTTGTCTTCCTCTGGGCCGACCGGGTATTCGATATATTCGACTGTGTAATCATCAGCACTAGCATCTGTATTAGCAGATCTAGGAGGGTGGAGAACGTACTTTTCTTTTTCCGGCTTTAATTTCTGTGAATTTTGAATAATTGGATTGGGCCGGTAAGTAGAGGATGCAGTCTGTATTGGATCTGCTTTTAAATCTCTCGATGGGCTTGTAATATTCCTTGTTCGAGGAACAAGTGGCGGACGAGCGGTGACAGTGAATCTATTACCACGAAGGACCCCAGGTCGTTTGGTGGTTGTTAAAGTCCCCTTTTGATTAGATCTTGGAGTTGTTAGAACAGTTGTAGCATTTTTTGAAAATGGTCCCCTCCCTCTTGAAGATGATCTTTCCGTGGATCCTTGACTTTCAGATTCCGTTGTCTGTGAAGATGATGCAGTTGTAGATCTCAGGAAAGCATTTGGTGTCCTAATTGAGAGATTGTTAACACGGGTCTGAATGTTGGGATGAACACTACGTCCATTATATGCCAAAATAGGATCCACTTCCTCATCCTCGCCAATTAAGGGAATGAAAGACGATGAAGAGGTCTGCTTAGCTGTGTTGACAGGTTCTCGATATCTATTAGTTGGCCTGGAGGTGCTTCTGAATGAAGTCCTAGTGGGCAACTGTTCTAAAGTTGGAGACGGCAAATTGGACAAAGAAATTGATGAGTATGTCGCCTTATTATTAGGTTTAGCTGCCAATTGATGAGCTCTTTGCTGCTGGCCTCTGATAAGGGCCTCATCCTGAACTTGAATAGCTTTGGCTGGAATGAGAGAATGGTGCTGCCTTGTATTTCCTCGCGAGTTACCCTGGTCGTTAAGATCTGTTCCATATTGGTAAATGACATCTTCCTCAGGCTCATCATAATACTCGTATTGATTGTCCCCATTTGTTGTTATTAAATGAGGTTTATTTGCCTTGATAGACTGGCTTGAGGGTTGCGCTGGAGGAAAGGCTAATGCGATAAAATTGGGTTGAACTATATTCCGGGAGCCCGTTTGCTTCCCACTCGCGGATGATGATAGGACGGATGGTCGAATATTAGTTAATTGGTCTCTAGGAAAGAAGCCAAATTGTTGATTTTGAATTGAAGTTGCTTCAGGTGAAACCACACGAGAGCTGCGGGTGTCTATCGCCCTCACTCCTGGAAAGTGACTTGTAAAGAGTTGTTGCTGGAATCCTCCGGGGACTATCACTTGCTGGGATGGGATTCCCGATTGCCTCTGACTTACTAAAGGAGACGCTTGCACAGCGTTGAGTGCCTGTGGAAATTGTTCTCGTCTCGTTCCTGAAATACAAAGTCAATTCATTTCATCAGTAACATATCCACATCTGCATAGATTTGATTTCACTTTTTGGCATCCAACCTTGCAAAACATACAACCCTGTCCTACAGCTTCTTCAAAGTCCTGCTAGCTACAGTTAACTACTTTCAATTCAATCCTGCCTCTCGCCTATACAGAAACCGATCATGAACTCAACTCTCCTGATACTGAAAGACTGGATTCATGCGGTGATCTAAATTAAATTTCTGATCGAATTTTATCACATAGATAGAATTTCAGCCTAACTGAACGTACATAGAATTTGTTTGTGGCTGTACTGTACTTTGAAGTTTAGGTATCATGAAATTAATCGTAGTGTCTATTAAACATTAATCGCATCTGCCTTTCGTGTAGAATAACGTACTTTGCCCATGCCTCGGTACTCGCTAGTCTAACTACTTTTGGACCTTCTTTTTTCTTAAGCACGATTCAAAATTCAATTTAGTGAGTTTGGAACTTTAGACTTCCCTCAGCTTCTGTTTAAAACTCTAGAAAAAGATCCAACCTACCGCATTTATCTTATTTATAAAGCTAACACTAAGGGAATTTCTCCACCCACTGAATATCCTGTAAGAAACCTCTTTCAGTAAAAGGTCAGCTTTTACTTACTTTTAATAAATAAATAAAATAGCACAAAAGTCTTCTCTTTAAAACATGAACTCAGAGAAGAGAGAAGGATAGAAAGAGAGAGAGATGTTAACCCGTCATCATAATCTCTTTGATCTCATTACATTGCCAAAGAAAACCTTTCATCTCCCCACAAAAACAGGGGAGGAAAGTGAAAGTCTATCAGATTAGTGGCAGACGGACGAAAGGTTTTTTTCTTTCTAAAAATCTCCTTTTAGCTCATTTGATGTCGAAAATTTGAACATGGTAGTAAGGTTGTAAAAGGCATTTCATGCCAATCACGAGGAAAGTCACCAAGCCTAAACTACCAAGGTCACCCTAAATCAACCGAACATCAACACAGCAATCATTGTATCAGTAATCAAAACTCTTATCTAACGAGCTCTTCAAAGAATCCACAGAGTGGAAGAAAACAATTTGTCCGTTGAATGTCTGCAGAAATCTAATAACTGACTCAGCTTAATATAATATCCCAAGACCCAAAATCTGTAACTTTCGGTCACCGTTCTATAAATACAAGTCCTACATACTATCTATGAGGATACAGCGGATCGTTTCAAGTCCGTACTCTTTCAATGGTTTAGAATTAATTTAAAATCTATATAGACTTTATCTGCAATAGAAAAAGACTGCGTTAGGGCACATCCTTGGCCTTTGGCGAGTACCTGTGTGTAAAGCGTTCCTCAAGCAAGATGAGCACACGCCACATAGGATTACTAATCCTTTCCAAATTTTAAATTTACCTTGGAACAAAAAAGTTCCTGCTACTTAGCACGGTCTACTAATTTTAAGTCTATATTGTCATCACTTTTACCTATAAAGAAAAAAACGGAGTGCCTTTACCTAAATTGGGTAAAATCTAGCATTAGCTTGGCCCGGCACTCTTGGCTTTCAAAATTTCAGTACGTGCATGTTTATACAACGATCTTAGTTTTCCCTTTATGACCATCTGTCAAAGTTCCATTTGAAAAGCTAAAACAAACGCTACTACAAACTACAAATACGCATATATATTGCTGTTACTAGATTGGATGACGAAAGGAACAGGAAGATATAATTTATATGATACTGGATATTAATGGAACTCATTTATAAAACTTTTCAACTTAATTATTTCAATATTGAATTTGCAATCTTTTTATACTCCTAGATCACTATCAAATTTTCTCTCCCAATACAACAGAAAACACTGTTTCAGTTTCTACTTCTCTTAGCTTCTGAAATTTCACAGAGTATGTAGAATATGTGATTGATTCCTAACAATCTCGAAATCGTTCCCGACAAGTTAGACGGACTGCCGACTTGGGTTTAAAATGTAGCTTTGAATATACCTTCATACCACAATGATGTTTGGACAACACTCATCCGTACAAAACAAGCATCATATAGCCCTCTAATACTATAAAGCTAACTTTCAAAAATACATGATTGTAGGAATTTCTAGGAAGTCTTGTACACATTGAGAATCGATACCAATGCACACTGACGACTGACATAACTAAGCGACATAACTAACAAACTTCCACAGTGTGAGATTACAACCGATCCTATTGATTCATCATGATCCTATCTGTTTCCGTGTGTCCTAACTTACGAATTCAAACACTTTAAACTCAAGTAAAGAGCTCCGATCATGAGTAAAAACGTGCTTACAAACTTACAAAGCCAGAATGAGGAACGGACATGAAATTTATATGATGAAAAATGTTTCCATGTCCCATGAACTGAAACGTGAAAATATTCTGCGTATCAAGTCCAAGGACGAACATTTCATCTCGATAAGTAGGCCTTTGTGCAGTCATTGTATTTCGTACATAATGCTACAATCTAAAACCACGACTAAACACTACAATATACATGTTCAACCTTAAAATAATTAGGTTTTATTTTTAGTACTACACGATATTACATGATTACATATATAATACATACCTATTATGACTATGAAACGGATTGAGGAAAGTATGTTGGTGAAGGACTAGAGAGAAGACTGGAACTGGAATATAATCTATTTCATCGTTCAGAAAATGTAATGGGGCAAATTAAAGGAACAACACTGAGCCAATGTGCGGTCCTTTGCTTCATTTTATGGAAGGCGTCAAGCCATGGAATTATGGAAAGTCAAGCGACTAGCAATAATTTTATGCCCGTCTTGGTAGAAATGGTAGACACGAGCAAGACAAAGCGACTCTACTATGGTTCTTATGGGATGTATTATATGAAATTTACTTCCAAGAGTGCCTAGAAGTGCCTCGACAGAGAAAATAGGACCGTTGGTTAGGTATTTGATTGTAAAAAAGACAATATTTTAAGAACTGAATGTTGCGAGTTTGCTTGAAGTAACCCAAGGAGAAGTTAAGTCTAGTTAAGCGTAAACTTAATCATCGATCGTTGTGGGTTCTCTCTCTTTGAAAAGCCTCAGAGAAAAAATCGGTTCCTTCATAAGTGGTAGACTTGGTAGAGTTGCGTAACTAAGAAACTGGCCACTATACTCACTGCCTCTTACCTCCAAGAGCAAGTTCTTAACTTGGTTAAAAAAGCTAGAGAAATAAGCCTGCCAGTGTGGGAGACTGACATGATAATCTTTTAACTTTTCTGGCTCTACCCGTCCAAATACTCAGTTGTAATATACTTATACAGAGTCCTTCGTTCCCTATCAAATCATATAAATTCAGAGACATATTCCGATGGATATGTGTGTACGTGTAACTCGTTCAACTGTCGTAGCGAAAGCAGCCGTGTGTATCTAGTCAGCTTGATTTCAAGTAATACACTCCAATGTTGACAAGTGACATCTCAAGTTAAAAACTTTTCGAGGGTAAGAAATATTGGAGCCCTTTAGACGAGAGAAGTCAATACAGAATTTCATCATAGTCGAAAGTTTCAACTTGAAACGCTCTTATGTATAAAATCCTGGATTGAGTAAACAAAAATTAGCGAATTAGTTTTCAAATACAAACTACAAACTGACGAGAGTCAATATCAATTCTACTTTCACATTTCGCATACAATGTCGCAGTTAGTGAAGTTTCCATACATTGGTACCATGTACTTGTCTCCTTTGAAGTGAACGGCTTAGAGCATGACAACAGCAGATCGACGGTATTGTGCGAGAGTGTCAGAGAGATTTAATCTTTTTATTTGTAACTTTATAACTTTGAAGTATGTGACACCTACGTTATAGCTGGCTGAAACCCCCCGAATTTGAAACAACTTCAACTGTCGACAGCCAACTATCCGTCTTTTTTTAAAGGGATACATACACTCCTGGACTAAAGTTACCTCAGACAAAAATGTTACATAAGAAGGAAAAAAGTATGCCCTGCAAAACATCAGCAGATTGCAACATCAATGTCGAAATGCAAACCGTCAAAAACAAATTCATAACTGGCCCTAATCATAAATTTCGTTGATTCCCCAGCTTTTCTTTTTCACAGCTTGAATTCGAATAACATAATTACATTTCCGTGATATTATGATACTCACCATCTAGGCCCCTGCGAAGGATGTACCGGGTAAGGAAGAATGAGACCGAAGCTAGTAACCAAGCTGGATTGGGTAATAACCTTCTCAAACTTCAAACACATCTTACCGTTTGAAATAGAGAGAGGGAAGAAGGAAGGAGACGTGTTTGTAGTTTCCGTGAAAAAGAAAGGAAAACAAGTTTCCCTGAAACCATCTACCAAAGAAACGAATACTGAAGTAGGTAAACGGCTTAGTATCCAGTCACTTTTCTCACCGTGAACAGGGGAGGCTTGTAAACCAACTTTCCATGTAGGTCGAACATGGTCAACAACAAACAACATCAGAGTCAGTCAAATCTTCTCCCATTTCCTTCCTGAAAAAAAGGCTCATACGTTGTAACTTGTCTACTCTACGAACTTTCTCTCAACACTTTCTATTTCTACTTACAGAGTCCACATTCTCCCAACAAAATTCCCCTCTCTTTCTCTCTCTCTTTCTATCTTGCCAACTCAGGGATGAAATCAGGGAGGCCAAGTCCTTCAACAAGCTTGGATTTGTTCTACGTGTCAGAACACAAGGATCAAATTCGACTCCTTCCTTTTAACTTCAAAATTGGATAGGCTTAGTGGAAGAGATCAGGTTGAACCATCCAGAGACCAAGCTTCCACATAATATTGGTGTTAACTCTACACGGCTTAGAAAACTTTCAATGCTCTTGGTGCTTTGTATTTACATTTTTCTACCCAGGACGAGCGTCAGAGAGAGAGAGAGAGAGAGAGAGAGTGCCACACTTTCAAGACTTTTTGACATAGGAATCCTATGCAAGATGCACTACAGCCTAATGCTCAAGAGACAGAATCTCAATTGAATGAGACAGGAGGAAAACATGTTTGACTTGATTTGACGACATTATGTATACATGGTTTAGGAGCACTGGAATTCGGAATGGTGAATCCACACCCAGAACATCAGTTCATTTATCCATCTACATTTAGCACTGTGTGAAGTTGCAGGGATTTCCTCTAATGCTGCAAGTAAATATCCAAGACTCCTCCTACACTAAGGCAAGAGAAAGTTACTGGAGCTTGAGAAAATGAAGCTGTTATTGGGAGGGTAAGATGAAAGCCCTTAGCTTACGGATTCTCTAAGTTGAATAAATAACATTCCCTTTACCCATTCTCAGCTCTTTCTATCAACATCTCGTTAGGACACTCAGACAAGCTAGAAGACAAGCACAAGTGACACCCAATTTGTCTAGGAACAATGGGACCGAAGGACCGCCTAAGTGTAGCCTTTTATCAACAAGAGACGAGGATGATGGATGGAATAACCCGAAAGTACAAGGCACAGAATTCAGGTCCATTAAACTGCTGTTGCATTTCCTAAAGAAAATTTCCAAGAGTGAAATCTTCGTCTCCATTTGCTTTCACTTGGCCCTGGAAGCTAGCTGTAGGGTGGACACAGTTTTAGTTTTGAAGTCTACATTTGACATTGCTACTGATCTACTCATTTATGCAACTCCACAGCAAGGATTTCTCAAATTAATCTTGAATTTATTCTGCCATTTGCTTTCAAACGGATTTATTGTTTTCCTAAGCCTGAATTGAAAGTGGAACCGCAGATTTGTATTATGTAACTGGATAACTGAAGATCAACAGTGGATATAGATTTATAGTGGCCAACCAATCACTTAAGAAAACTATTGGTTTGGATGAATGCATAATGCAAATGTTTAAATAAATAAAAAACACTTTCACTACACAACTCGGAGTGTCCTTTTCTACTGTCAAGGATAAAGAATTTCTATGGAATGCTACCATTTGGAGGTTCCAGAAATTGATGGGCGTAAGGTTCAAAATTGAGTAACCTTCAAATTTAAGTGCTAATACAGGACCTTCAACTTTAGTTCGATTTCAATTAAATAGCTTCTTCCTACAGGCGGCTGACCCTGGCACTGAGTAATGACGGAAGCAAATAGCAAAGTTAATTTCGTAAAATTGGAAATTTTGAATTGAGTGCTTTGCTAACAGCCTCCGGCTCAGCTATGACATGCCAGAATTTTCAGATCAGCACTAATAGATGCTCTAAGCTAAGATTTGACGGACCTTAACCTGGATTTGTATTATTCAGTACGAGGAGCAGAGCAAAATTGAACAATTTCAAAACAATAATAATCCAGAAAATCCCCCAGCGTATTGATTTTGTTAAACAGTCTACGAAAGTAGCTCATTATCTCAGAGATGAGATTCGGATATAAGAATCGGACGAGAAGGATGGAAAAAAAAGAAGGGGTCAACCTTGTAGAACGAAACACGGCCATCCGCCTACATAGAAAAATACAGGTGGTTTTCCTGTTGAATTGGTATCAGCGGCAGACGTTTATATTTTTCATCCGATCCTTAAAACCAATAATGTTTCAATGACACGCTCTCCAACTCAACTTATTTCCCAAAGGACTACTCTAGCAAAGAAGCGACGCGTGAAGAAACTCATCACCAATTCAAGCCTGCAGATTTCAAGAAAAAATTCACAATGACTGGCACGACTCCTCGGGCGGTACGTGATATGATACAGTAACCATGAACTATAGAATAGAGGCACTCAAAGATTAAAATAAGCCTACGCCAACAAGCCCCTGAACAATCTTATCAAATCTGCACAGAATACTCCCAACTTTATAGGACATTGAGTCATTCAAACCGCTCATTTTATATGCTTCTCTCGTATTATTTCCGACAGACACAAACTTGCGCAAAAACTCAAAAGTCAAGAAAAGCTGTGATAGTGGATTGGAAAATACACACATACATAGGTACTTGAATCTCTCTTTGATGTAGTGATATATATATTTTGCATTGTGCGAAATGGAGTAACTAAAATAAACTAGTTGACACTGACCCTACAAATATTCTTGCAATGCAACACAGCATACAGAGGGCTAACTATTTATATAATCTCATTATGCGGCCATTCTCGGTCAGGGCACGTAGTTTAAAAAGTATTCCCACTATGTCCAGTTGATGATGAGTGTAATGAAAGTATGCAATAAAAATCTGCTGAACCTTCTCTCAGTTAATCCAATTACTAGATAAACTCTCTAAAAGATGTGGAAACTTAAAAGTGAGTTGCTGACGATGCTTCATTCATTTTTCGCTATATCCTGCAGAAAGGAGAAAAAACTTTTCTTTTAAAAAAGGTCGCTCAAAGACAAAAACAAGAAGTCATGACGAAAGGTTGAACGAATTCTCAAGGAAAATACAGTCCTGACTAAAGAAGACACTGCGTCGATACGGATGGATGGCTTTTTACTTATTGTAAGACGGATGCTGAATTCGATTCGATCTGCCTTCAAGACGTGACCCCTACATTGAAAACTGAGAAAATTGACTACAGAAAATTATTACATTTCGAATTCCAGAGTTAGACATTTATGAATACATTTTCAATAAAACTCAAAGGAGTATAATAGCCACGTCCAGGTGATAATAGCTCGGAAATTCTGCATGAAACCGACCATGAATATATCTTCTTGCAGACTAAATAAGTTACAAACACTTTGGTAGTCCCAGAAAAATTTAAAAAGTTACTAGCACTAACAGCTGCATTCTCTCTTAATGGAACACGTTGAAATTAGCTCGACATGACGAAGCATGTATCCAAACATTTTATTTCAACCATAAAATAAAAGATCCTAAAAGATGACCTTGAGAATTACTGTAATCTCTGTGGTATTACATTTACGTCAAATGTCACTAGCATGATATCAATAGAATATCTGACTTGGTTCTAACAAATGTCAATCTCAACATTCTCAACACAAAGATTCCATTCATTCAATACGGGAGACATGAATTGCTTCGGAAATTGTAGTAAAGACATACAATACAATAAGACAATGAGGTCATGTGAGATTCACACGCAAAATGTCGAAATACCGATTCCTAATGATGATTACAGGGTGCTCATTCATTGTCATAATGAGAGAAACATGATGTCTGCTACTGTAATCCCTTACTCATATGGATGGACTTTGTAGCAACTAAAGGGTGGATTTGGATTCTATATCTTTCTACTTTCTAATTTGGAATCCCACATATGATAAACGAAACTATGCTCTAACAACCTACTAGCACAGAACTTGGCATCAGATATTAGATTGAGACTCAATCAGTCCTCGACTCCTGGACAACCTGTTCACTAGGTAGTAGTGGTGGAGTTCAACAGATTGCTCGTAAATTAAAATGCCTCAGCCTTAAGAAGGAACGGAAAACGGAACCTGTCCTTAATCTCCTTAAGCTACGTATACGTTCAACCCAAATTGCTTAACAACACTGTCGAATTCTTTTGGGCTACCAAGAATAACAATGGGCCTTCAAGTGTCTGGATTCTTTTCCCAATTCAATTCAATTCCAACTTCATGGTAACTTTGTAGTGGTGTGAGAGTTCTATGGGTGTGAGTGATAATTCATACTTGAAGCTCACTTCCGGATAACCATGTTCTTACCTAAGGAAAAAACAAAACACAAGTATTTTAGTACAACAATTTAATATACAAATTCGTTGTATAAATAAAACTAAAACGTTGGCTGAAAGTTTACTATATACACGGGTTACGAGGTGATTGATAGACTGATTGATTGATAAACAGGATGAGCTAAATGTTTATATTGCAAAACCACAACTAATTTGGCCATACTCTAGTTAAATCTTTAAAGCCACACGTCAAGAGACAAAACTACTTTTTAAAAAGACTTAAGGTCACAGTCTCAAACTGCTTCAATCTTAGGGACTGAAGGTTGATCTAGGACCCATACAGTTACCACCTACACTCTAATAAAAGTACAGAAAACGCAGAGAACTCAGTCCTAAATTAAAAGAGATGACTGAGCTTCTATACACTTGCTAACGACCAAGTTACATTGCACTTACTGTATTAATCGCCTGTTACAGTAAAAGGGAATCTAACCATTTTGTTTACGAGGCATCAGCTAACTTGAGTACAAAAGTAGTACAGTAGATTAATGAGCACTTGAGACAAGAGGAGCGTGAAAATTCTCACCAAAGTGAGTTCCACATTCGCCTCATGTACATTTCTGCATTATTCTAACTCAGGAGCTCTATAAAAACCTACATAATTAATTTATTATGGTTATTTTTTTGTTCTTTACTCTTTGCAATAATTAAGTACAATTTTAGCCTTCTATTTACTCCTTGCTTGCCCATGCAATGCATCTTTAACCACTTTTTAGTCAATTTAATCCTGTCTCACATTTAGTCGGAAGCAATAGGCTTAGAAATAGAAATAACGGCACATTTCCCATTTCCCACTGCTAAGAGCTTGCAAAATAAATAACTGCAGCTTTGCTCTTATCCTCTATAATGAAAATGAACGATCTCTAAATTATTACATTACCGTTAGCTAATACCGACGGAATAAGAGTCTACTACTTATGTGCAGATGTTGAGACGATAAATCTACCAGCGGCCTTCAATGAGCTGTATTTACTGTTTAAAAAACTCGCTCTAGTCGCGCTCTTGTATCATCGCATTCGGCGTTGGATAACCTCCACCGCTGTTGTTTCACTGCAGTACTCGCTTCAATAATTCTCTATATGGAAATGTACATACGTGAATTAATAACTCAAGTTTGTTAAATATGAAAATAATCATTATAATTAAAATTAAAAAATTCCAATAAACGACGTATTTTCTGGAGAGCAGCCGCTGTTCTTTCGATTTTCATCGATTGATCCTGGATAGTATATGATGATATTGATGATTCAAAAAACGACGAATGATTCGAAATTCATTGACGCTCATATGTCACCTTTTGATTATGATAATGAGCTACCGTAAGGTCATACGTGAAGCTGCTACTTGACGGTAGTGACAAAAAATCGTACAAAACTATAAATTTCCTAAACATAAAGACATGATTTCCAAATTTCAAAATTTTCAGTATTTCAGTCTGACAGTATTTAGACATTTAGAGATGATTTCAATTCCTGGTACTTGAGTTTCCCAGCTGCTTACTTGCGAGTTGAGGGCTTCTCGACAAGTTTCGAAGCGCTTTCAAAATTTCGATGCAGCAAGAAACATTTTCCAAAATATAGTGAAGCAGTAACAAATGAAATTGAGCCATAAGTGTACAGTGTGGTCGTGATCACAAGGAGATATTCAACTATAGGCAAGAGCAGCTGATGAGACATTTGGCAACACTATCTCTGCTTGACTCCCCGCAATGCTCTGCAGTAAAGGTGGAACGGAACCGTTTTGTCCAGCACTATCTCCGTTCAAGAATTGGACAAATTTAAATGGATTCCCAAATTTGGACTCTCCTCAAGAGTCCAGAGAGAGTCCAGACCATGTTCAGACCATCGGACAAGAAGGACAAGTTGTACTGCGCTATACTATACTAGTACACCATATCTGTCCATACCGCTACTAGCTATGTCACCACACTGTCCGACTCTTGACCATAGCTATTGTTGTCTAGTCTATGGGAAGGCTGGATATTGACCGGATGTCTGGAAGAAGGGAACCTTTTAGCGAAGCACAATCTCCGCTCTACATTTGGCCTAGTTTCTGTCCAGTGCGCAGAGTGGGTGGAGCTTGACTTACTTTGCTCTACTCTGCTGCATATGCACGCAGCCAAGGTATCGAAATCAGGTCAGACGCACACTCCTCCCTAAAGTGACTCACTGGCCTCAGTGCACAGGATCTCGGGAAGACAGCAGGTGGACAATTTGAAATTGAGTTAGATGCTAATATTATAACTAAAAGTTAGAAATGAGCTATGGCCATGCGATCAGGAAGTATATAGTAGTACAGTACGAGGAACCTCTTTGCTTTACTTTGGAGAATATCCGTTCCGAATCGGGACTGAGTTTCATGGAAGGCCAGGAAGAAAATCGGACTCCGGAATTTGGTAGATTCTCCTCAACAAGCCTCAAAACAGGCACCAGCCAACTAAGAAGGAAAATATTCGTTTGTTTCGTGTACTTGTGACTTGTCCCTTTGTGAGTTTAGAAATTCTTCAATCATAATGTGTAATGGCATTGTTGACCATTTACTTCACGGCAGATTTGCAGCTCAGTTGCCTCAGTTCCAATTTCCAATTGTGAGGATTTTGCCCGCTATCCGGATAGCAGATAGTCACATCTTCATAATGGTAGTATCGTAAGAGAATATGAATTCACGACTTTTGAGAAATGTGAAATACGATAGACGATCCTTATTTTAATACGATTTGGGAATTGGAACTTATATTTTGCCTGTAGCACTTGCGAGATAAATTCAGTCTCATTTTTTTCAGACGTTCAAAATGCAGACAGGAAAGGAACCAAACGAGCAACATCTTCTTGCAAGTTCCAAGTATAAAATTCAGCAATTCCAGAATGTCGCACTATATGATTTAATAGTTTCTCTAAGAAATATGAATATAAGTGAAAGCAGGAAGAGTTCGACAAACTCCTGGTTTCAACGCACGTAAGGATACCTTGGATTTCAAATTCGATACGGATGCCCTGATAATATTTACATATACTGATAGGCATCCATGTTGACTGTCTGTTTGCGCCGTGAGAAGCTTGGAATGCCGTTGACATATTTTTGGCTACTACATATGTTGTCAGCCAGATCCGGATAGAGAATGAGCATGGAGCTTGGAAATAAAAGTAATATTTTATGAAGGATGATTCGGTGGAGAAGCGATGAGATTGTTATATTGATAAAGAATGTGGATTCTATGAGACTTAAGGTGGAGAGAAAGTGATCGTGACAGAAATGAATTGGATGGAGTATGGTTGACGGAAAGCAGTTCCATCTGGCAACTGGAACGACAGAGAAATGCAGACGGACGGAAACGATTCCGGTGATAAGTGCTGTTGAGTCAGCCTGTCAGCAATGAACCGTACCGACAATGAGGGATAGGATCTATTGAAGCCGCACTTAAAATCACATTCTGCTCCTTTCAGTTCTAAGAATCTGTGGATTTCAGCAGAATACGATTATCCAATCCTCAGAGTCCAATAACTCTCCTATCAACTCCTTTACTTTATATTTCTATAATATGATTCACGTCCCCGGATCCCAGGACCTTCAGGCACAGTCAAGGGAAAACACAATGCTTTCCCCATTTCCGAATAAGAATACTGGAGTGGATTTGTACTCTTGGATGAATGTATCGACCGTGGCTAGATACTAATATAAAACCGTCCAAGAATAGATTTAAGAGACACAAGCACAACCTTGAGTGCCAATTTATGCAATGAACAAACGGTTAATCGGTCATTTTCTATGTAGGAAAGGCATTCTGGAAAGGTTTGCCCAGCAGTGCCTGTTTATGTACTTGGTGAATTGCTAAGCTAATGGGAGCTGAGAATATTGAAAAATCAGTGGAAGTGATCTCTGTTTCATTCAATTGGTTTGGATTGAAGTTATTTTACCTTATAAAATATTGCCAGCCGGTGCAGGCGTAAATCATGATTACGATTCATTTTTTCTAAAATTGTCCGTATTTATCTAACACTTTATATGATTAAATTAATTTATTCAACTGCAACAGGAACTGAAATCTTTTTTTACTGTCTAACTTCAGCTTAATATTCCTGGAGAGCAATTACATTCTGAGTACCAGGCAGTAGCAGGGTAAGTTGGGGGTCTTATTTACACTAGTTAGTTACCAAGTGTGCCGTGTAATTATTTCTTTCTACGAATCTAAGAGCCGACCTAGATGGTATTGAATCCCAAATCATCTTCTCCTGTACCTTAAATAGTTTAACAAAGTTCTTGCTTGTTCTAAATACTTAATCTGTTCATTATTCCTAATTAGTTGTTGGGAATTGAATCATAGGTTAAACGTCGTTAATTATAAACCTTCTTACGAAACGTACGAACGTACGAAACCAAGGCGGACTGAATTAAAATATCTTGATTACAATACATTACAATGACTTCGAATGAACTCCCTCATATTTTAGTTCATCGGTTTGGCCAAGGTAGATCGTACTGTAATCGTAAGATGTAAGATGTAGGCTGCTCAGCCAAGTAATTCTCTTCCTACTCATCATAAGACATTTGAGAGGAAGAGTTGGGCGTCCGAAGATGATACTTCCGTAATTAAATACCAAGCCTTGTCTAGCGCAATCATATTCGATATAGTTAAATCCACCTACACTCGAGTCCTTTTAAACCCATCTTCCAGCCCCTTGTTGAGAAACTCCTTTAGATCCAACATGCATTTATCAGTCCTCCACTTCCTCAAACAAAATCTGATCTCATGTCCATCATGCATGGAAAAGGAAACCACAAATGAAATCAACCACACTTTGAGACTACTTACCCAAATTCCCACTTTTCAGTTTCCTTCCAAAAATCTCAGCAGAAAAATTGCGTTCTTATTTCCCAAGGGCTAAGATATGTTATTATATTTTGCTAAAATCCTACGCATTACTTCTTTACATGAATACACACATAGGAACCACGAACCGCAGGCTATAAGCTCGTTATTTCGAATTAAAGCTTTTAAAAAAGTGGAACGACTAGGTATTATAATCCAAAGTATATAACTCTACCGGGAAATAACTTTGTAATAAATTTACAAATCTCTACAGACTTAAAAGTAAAGCTTAAAAAAGTCTAGACTCGGAAATCCCAAGAAAAGGTTTTAAAAAAAACCATCTTCACTTGTTGAGGTTTCGTGATAAATGATCAAGAACCCACAGCGTTTCGCCCTATTTTGAGTTTCCTTAGAATATTTCCCTTTATTAATCAAATGAGTATTCTTGAGAGGTGTGAATTAACAAGTAAGATTCTCCACCAGGTTCACCCATCCGTCAATAGCCTCCCATCAGATAAATAAAATGTCATGAATCAATATTAAATACTCAGTAATGAATCTAGACAAATCCAACTACTTGGACAATCGGATTGGAATCATGCCAAGCCTAAAATGTAAACATTGAATGAATCAAGTAACGAAAGTGCTTTATCATTTCGCTCAAATCCAATATACAAAGAGTATATTGACACTAATTCAGCATCAAAGCTAATTACCAAGCCTTTTTAGCAAACCACTTCAACCTCACAGTCAATAATCTCATATTCTCAACTGAACTTTAAACCAAACCAAAAGGACTGTCCAAACTCCAAACACAGACAGTTAAGTACTATGCAATGCAGCCCTACTAGGCAGAGTGTAAATAAGAATCTCAGAAAATCCCCTCCATTATGAATTGAGATTAGGCATAATAGTTTTTTTTTAATTTAAATAATCTCACCATTTAAAAACACAATGGCCATAATCATTCAAACATATTAACATACAAATACCCTCGTCCCAAAAACAGTGTCCAAAATCGAAATTTAAACTCGGAGCTCATGAATGAAAAATGAAATTCTCCTTTAGCTCGATCTACACAATTTGGGCAATCAAAACTCTCAAAGTTCAAATTAGTGGAGGGTGACGTCGGCAACAAATTTCGATAATATATATCGAATCAAGTTGCACAGAATAACACTCATAATATTTATAATCCATCGCATCGCATAACACGAACTTTTTTATGTTTTTTTTCTACAACTCTTTCTACATCAATGAGAGTCAAGCAAGAAACTTCCAATATCAAATGACTTCCACTCAATAGGCCAGTTTTCTAGCTCTATTCTACACATCAGAGAAGTAAAAAAAACGATATAAAATAAAATCTTGTCTTTTATAGTCTGCCTCCTCTGATCTTTGCATTAAACAATGCATGGACGTGTAAAAAATGTGTAAGGAAAATGAAAGTTTTCTACTTTCAATAACTGGATTGCCTATACATCCAAGTGAGTCAGTGTTGCATTGCATTATTTCGCAGCAGAGGTCGGATACCGTATACCGTTCGCCAGTCGTAAAAAAATGATTACACCAGCCTCGTTCATAATACTAAATGGCACAGACGGATAATAGATATAGTTTTTATACTCTAGCAATTTACCTAGACTTGGGGGTCAGTACAAAAAAGGGTGAGAATTTATAGTATCACAATTATTGGCGATAGTACAGCAGTTCCCAAAGGAATCGTGAACGCTAAGCGATAACTTTGTCGTCATGCTCTTCGCTTCTTAATACGTTCAACTCGCTGTTTGCAGGTTTTTTTTTCAAATTATAAAAAAATATTAACCTACCTTTACCTACTCGTTCTTATCTCTACTTTGCTTAAAGCTTTGGAGAATAAAGAGTAAACAAACTAAGGGACAGTAAGCCTGAGTAAGC
The DNA here is from genome assembly GCA_034694785.1 of Agrenia bidenticulata. Taxonomy (NCBI): domain Eukaryota; kingdom Metazoa; phylum Arthropoda; class Collembola; order Entomobryomorpha; family Isotomidae; genus Agrenia; species Agrenia bidenticulata. The sequence continues at coordinate 39,672 of JAQFYM010000005.1, read as the reverse complement.
CATGTTCATATTATTCTGTCCTACTGCATGAGCACTGAACAATGTGGACTTTAATAGCTTGGACTTTATAATAAATTTTATAGGGAAAAAATTATAATGCAATAATAACAAGAGGATTGCTTTCGTATGGTTTTGACTTTCAATGTTTTTTACCACTGAAGCAAATTATCTTATTCTTGACTGAGTCCATGCCATGTGGTTCATGTTGAATTGCTCATGTACATGTTTGGCTATTTCACATTCGATTTTTATACGCATTTTAACATCTCGTTATGTTTAATTTTATGTCTCTTTGTGCATAGGCTGAGATGGTTCACATTGATACCCTATTCACTACTCCCTTCTCACCTTAACTTGGGATAGTATAAGGAGACGAAATAACAAAAGCCTGCCTAAGGGAACTTGTGTCGGATCTTGCTTTTATTTGTTAAGTTTCTTTTGATAATAATAATAATAATATGTGAGTATGATGTGATACTGTGATGTGATGTAGGCCAGAGGATTATAATATAATAGTTGGAATGCTGAATACAAAGTTTTTAGACAAAGGAAAGGAAAATCGTTGAAGATTTTTACACATGGAAATCAAAGCCATTAGTTTATTATAATGAACGTACATACATGAGTTGTTGGAGAACAAGTTGTAACAAAAAAATTGCTAGGAATGTCCTCCATCTAATACAACTAGAAAGGAGATTTATTTATAAAGGTTCTAGGAAGTTTTGAAACCTAGGGGTGGAAAAGAAATGCAAGCGAAAGTTTATAAATAAGGATGGAAATGTTTTTGAATTTTCAAGGGTGGCATTAATAATTTACCAAAAGCCTCAAGATTTTGAAACGGCTATAAATTACGTCTCCCATCTTATTATGCCAGAGAGTATTAAAATCAGCAAATTGAACTCAAGAAGCCCTTGAAAAAAATCCAATGAAAAGTTTTTCTAGGGAATAAAAAACCTCTTACACTGAGAACATAAATCCAAGTGATTACATGAGACGAGTTTCTATTAAAACCTTTCCATCAGATATTGTCCCCACGTTGGCCAAGCCAAGTTCCTTTTTTTTTATAAACAAGACGAGAGTTCTCAAAGTCAACTAAACTTGACACCTCAAAGTGATCGCTTTGTGCATGGAAAAAGTTTGGGCAAAAGCTTGAGATTCGATATATAACTGAAGCTAGTCAAGCCCTGACATTAGAAGGCTGAAATCGGAGGGGATCTCAACCTCAATCTTATCTTGTTACCAAGAAAAAGAGTATCAAATTAACAAGTTTAATTAAATAGAGAGTGAACTCCTTGATGTGCTCTTATCAATCTTATTTCATCTCGGGCTACGTTGGGCATGACTCTAAATCGAAATCACAAAAACTGTCATATCAAACTGTATCATTCCTGTTGAAGGCAGCATAGCCATCACTAAAATATTTATTATTCTAATCAAACAAATATAAATGGACAAGTGATGAAAGAAAAGTAACTCGATGTGACTGATGGTCTTTTCTACTCAATTTCCAATGAGAAATGGCAGTGTCATTGATTGCATTTCCACGATTTTTAGTTTATCTAAAGTAGACCATCTTCTTGTTTCTTTTTAACTCAGGTCTATTAACGATTGAAAATGTATATGCCAAAACCCAAGCATTAAACGGTTCTTATTTACCTGCAATAGAATCAATGTAAACGATAAAGGCTTATTCAGCCCTACTCAGAGACAAAACGACTTAGAAAGGCCTCTTGTTTGAAACTTTGAAGACAAGGGTTGTTCAAGAAATTTATGACAACTATACGTTAATCGAGTAATCGTGCTTATGCACAAACAATCACCGGACGTTTATATTATATCTAGTTCTATGCACCAGACACAAGTGAGGATTCGTTACGCTTCTGAAATTAAGAATTAAGTGAATAACCCCCTCCCTTGTTAGTAATTTTCTGTGTCAATGTGGGGGAATCCAAGCGGAAAGCTTGACACAATCTCAAACTCCAGAAACTCCATATGCTGAATGGAATTAATTTCTCAACTATTTACTCCAGAGTCAATCAGTCCTGGGGTTTAGAAATGAAATTGATTATAAATTTATAAATAATCTAGTCCACGAGGCGGAAATTGAATTTGAAACTTTATAAACTCTTCATATACCAAATTGAAAGATAACAAAACAATTCCAAGCAGAACCCTAACTCTCTATCTATAAATATATTTATTTACCAGAGTTGATAAGAAAAAGTTAGAAGAATCCCCCCAAGGGCTAACTTCCTCATTAACTACTTCGTTACAACAAGTTGATTCTGTCCCCACAAACTAGGACTGCCAGATTAGAGGATCGTACTCTTGTAAATATTAGACACGCTTCCTTTACAGCAATTTAGGAATCTAGGAGGAAAGTCCAGGAGGACTTTTTAGAATCCGTCTACTTCCTATCTCTCCTGATTATTGTTGTTTTTATTCTCCTCCTCTTTTATGTTTACGTTAGTATAGTATATAGTTCTATGATGTTTACATCGGTGACTATCTCTCCAGAGATTTTATGGCAGAGTAAGGTATGGCAGACTAAGATATAAGATCCTATACATATTAAATCTACCTTCCTCCATACCCACAACTCGAGCAACTATATTTTGCCACATAGATATGACCCAGATCTTGGAACAAACGAAGCAACTTTTCCCATAGGGTTCCGGATGGCTTTTTACGACCTGGATGAGTGGGTCTTATTGAGTTTCAATGGTTTCAGCCATTTCTTCAAGGTGGATATTATCAAGTCATAGGTTTAGTATGGTTTAAATTTATGAAATCTATTTAAACCCACTAGAATAAATTAAATTAGAATAAGCTGAAATGGGTTCAATTTATATCTGTAAAACCCCCAAAATCCATTGAACTCAATTTTACTCACGGTGCTGAGTTCAACACAAGGACCGCAATTCCTATATATTCTAAGCAAGACTGTAGGAAAAAATCAGCCATTGTTTACTTAGCTTCTTCCCTAGTCTCTCATCCTTTTATTAAGATCTGTGAATCGAACCTTAATTTATTAGAATCTGTCCCATTTTATTAGAAAATCCTTCAATCAATCCTCAATCTCGGTTAGGTCCGTTATCAACCAGTTCGTTAAATCAACTCTGACTCTCCAACTTTCCCAAGCTCCAATGTCACGACCCAGTAGAACTACCCGGAGCCATTTCCATGATTGAAATCCCGTCGAGTATCACTTTCATTTGATGAGTTCATAGATTGGTTTTTTGAAGGAGCTCAATCCTTTATTTATATCCTCCGGCTTTATTTGTAATAGATCGTAATATGAAGTAATCAAGGAATATGTGCAGAGCTTTTGACACTACTGCCTCTGTGTGCAATCCTTTGCTCCCTTGAATTCTTGTGAATGATGAATGGATTAAGCTTTCATTACAAACTTTCGATTTTGTGGATTACTACAAAGATAAGCTTTACTCTCCGGATTATTAAATAAATTTTTGTTAGACGATCAAGGAATAAAGGATTTCATCGGAAACGGGTGGTAAATTGTTTTGATTTAGAATATATAAACTGATCATTATTATTATTATCATTATCACCACTACTACCGGCATGATGGATAATATATAAATGATAGAAGATCGTGAATACAAGTAATTGCAGCGGTAGGAGGAAGGGGTCGGGAAATGTTTTTGCTTTCCAACAGCCGCAGGGTTTCTAATGTCTAATGACTTTACTCTGCATACCCTGAGGAACTGAGGATATCTGTGCAGTAGTCTATTTTTCACCCCTTTGAATTAACTAACTGTCAAGATGAATGATTAACTTTGATGATGATTATAGTAATGAAATGGTGATGGTGATGATGATTACCATCGTGAGATTAAATACCTCTCTGACTCAATCATACTTCTAAATATATGAAATAAAAAACACATCAGTAAAATCCTTCTTAGATCGAAGTTTAAAAACAATCATTCCAGCTTGCCATACCCTTTCTTTTGTTAGTTGTTGCTGAAAGGGGCAGACGGAGCGTAAAAAAATATTTCTCTTCAAGTGTCTGTGTCTGACGGAGTTCAAGTTGATGATAAAAATGAAATGAGCTTTTTATTATCCTTTACTAATGATGGTCAAGCTCTTTTAGTTCAAACATAGCAATAAGAACCGAGAAGGAATGAAGCGCTTGTAAGGTAGCTTGTAGGTTGTTGATGACTATAATAAATTTCGCTAGCCTCATCCCCTAAAGAGTAGAAACAGAGATCCACACTGTCTATTCTTGTGATTGTGAAATGGCAAAAGAAGTACAATAATGAATTAATGTTCTCCTTCCATCTTGTAAGGTTACGACGTTTATTCCACAAGGAAGGACGGGAAGTAATAAAAAGGGCAGAGTAATAGTCCAAAGACGTTACTTGAGACAGACAGTAAGAATAACACCGAGGAGTGCAGTGACCCGTACACAACTGGTTACTTACTATTACTCCCTTCTCTGTTTGTGTAGACCTGGTCAGAAAAATCTGGGAATACCCGGGCTCCTTTATTATGTCCCCGGATTTCCTCATCTTAGATAACTCCATAGGGAGATAGCCGGATAGCCGATTTTTTCGATAAAAATACAAGATGAACAAACAGCTTAGGGTTCAAATACCTAATAAAATACTCCGAGTTATGTCGGGCACATTCATTCACCTCTACGGAAATGGAATCCGTTATGTCAGGCTTTGAACTTGTATAAATAGAGATTGATGGTGTCACCGGTTCACGAGAAATAAATACAGACAAATTGGGATTTAATTTTATCCGAAATTGGATCCTCTTGTATTATCAATTGCATAAACAAAGTTGTCGCTGGGATATGGACGCGGACCATGGAGTTGGGAATCCTTTTCATGTACGAGTACACCAACTTTCATTCCTCTGACTAACGAGACTAATTATATTTCTCCCCTTAGGTAGTAATTACTTTTAGATTCGAGGATTGGAATTGAACATCAAAAGGTCTCAAACTTATTTAGTTCTCCTGTCCTACTCCTGTCCAAAGTCTTTATTTATTTTATAAGATTACAAGGCAGCACTTCTTGACACTTCATGTTCTTGTACTAGAGGGATTGAGATTGATAATCGAAGGGAGCAAAGACTTAGAATACAAAACTGTCCCAACTCTTGTGCTTTCGAATCTAGAGCCTCAACCACATCAGTCTAATGTTAGTTTAGCTCCGTTCAACTCCCCCTGGATTCGATTTCTAACTAGGAAAATTTTGGTTTGTGTGGTTGGAAGATCGGAAGGCTTTTTAGTGTCTTATCTGGTAGGGAAATTCTGATGAGCTGTGGGTCTATTATTTCTATCAGTGGCCGCAATTCAAGTCGACTTATATAGGGCAGGGAAAGTTGAAGAGAAGAGAACAGTATGGCAGGACGAATGGTATGAATAATGGATGAAGCAGAGAAGGATTCTCCACAGGTCGGGTAGTAAATCATCATGGAATACTGAGCGATAAAGACTTGCAGTTCCATCCAGATCGTCTCGTCAGTCCTAAACTAAAGTTAGCCACGGCCTAAACCATATAAAATTTTCCAAAGGATTTTCTGAGTGAATTGGCATTGGAAATTGGAGATGAAAACACTCCATGATGAACTATCATCACAATTTAGGACCAAAGGTAGTCTGGCTCGGAGGGTGTGGGAATACGGTATAGAGAAAGAATTTGGGATTCCAAGTTGGTGGGGAAGAATAATTTATGGGGACATCATATTCCACACATTTGCCATTACTTTGAAAGTACAGGCAAGTCTGTTTTTGCTGAAACTCAGATCTGAATCAATGCGGGTTAGTTGGAAAGATCAAAGCTGGTAAAAATCAAAGCCTTCGTTAACAAAGGAAGATGGGCAGATGTGTAGCTGTCAGAGTTGTTTCAGATCTGGCTCCATCCAAGATAGATTCAAGCAATCGTAATTCCCTTGAGTGGTATTTCCTCGAATTGATGGCAACAAAATGAGAGGAAAAGTATTGTTGAAACTGTGGTAACAACAATTGCTTTGGTTTCATTCTTTTTTTGGTGTTTACAGATACAAACATAAACAGTCGTATTTAACAAAAAGTCGGAGATGTTTTAGCCGAATTATTTAACTTTAATTAAACTTACAAAAACTATTCTGACTAAAAATCCATGACAAATCCAAATTATACAAATATAATCCTCTAAAATACAACTTCTCGGAAACGCATTTGATTTGGTTGGATTATAAATTCAAAACCTTTCATCATTAAAAGGCAATTATTCTACAATTATCAAGCTAAAACCACAAGTCAATATTGATACCTACCAAAGATAAGTCACCCTAATAATGCATGAACAAGTAGATTGTACTTTGAAGTTTTGGACTGTAAAAAAAACACGAACCATATCCAACCCCCATCACAACACTCGATCATGATGAAGGTCTACTCAAGAAACCACACCCAATCAGAGAGTTACAAACCACAGGCAATCCAAGGAAAACATTTATTGTTCTTCTAAGACTATTCTGATATTAAAAAGTAAAATTAAGTACAAAAAAACGAGTCTACGTAAGCTATCAACCTCCATCCTGGGATATCTGTACATAAATACGTTCTTATCTGTTGTCTGTGCGAAAAATCTAATAAAATAATGTCTTCCCATCGCTTGGGAACAAAGTAGAAGAGCCCAAAGAAGCTAACCCAATTTTCCCTTTCTGCTGTCCTCCTTTTGATAAGAACCTTCCGTCTGTAAAATGAAAACCTCGAGGAATTAATTAATTATTTTTATTACCAAAATGACATTCGTACCCGAGGAACAGAAGGGGACGACCAAGTTCTTGTCAGAGTTCTTTCATTTTTTAAATTGATTTACGACGCCTCGTAAGAATTTTTTTACTCTCCCAGCTAATTACAAGCTCCAACTCTCGAGGGACGATTTTGACATGATAAAAGTCCGACCCAGACTTCCGAATCATTTTCGAATGTCTTCCTTTTTATTTGTATTGCGTATCGTCTATTAAAATTCAGGGGAGTGGAATGCCAGATGATGAAAACACAAAGTTAAAACCTAGAGAAAACTTCATTGCTAATTGTTCTTGTAACGATGGCTATGACTAGGGTTTGGATTTATAAACAAAACAAACAATCTATCGATGGTCAAGCTACTCATAATTAACCGAAGTACGTAAAACCTTATTTTGTTGTTTTAGATTCTAGATAACAAGAAATCTAGATGATTTCACATCTTTTAAAATTACTAATTGGCAACCTAGCCAGTGCATGGTAACTGTGTGCACAAAAGTAATGACTTTTCGTATTGAGAACCAGAGTTAATGACGAATGATTGACGATACCTCTTCATAATTGTTTACTAGCTTACTTCTGTTCTTACAAATTGCAGTTATATGAAACTGTCATGCTTTTGTCTGTTTATTCTTAGTTGGAGTGAAATCAACTTGTTTCAATTATAAATCAGTTTGTATTTCACATGAAGCAGACCTCAATCATAAAAAGTTAAGAAGAATCCTATTCATTCGAATTTTAGATGTGATCTTAATCTTGTGTTTCAATTGAGACAGAAGTCTTAGAATTGATACAAAATCCATTCCCCATGGTATCTTGTTCATACACCGTAAAAATCCATCCATGATTCCAGCAGCCTTTCCCCGTCCATTTGTAAATGGTACTAGGGGGAAAAGTCTAACCCCAAGATAAGTAAACCAAACAAAGAGTCGTATTTGACTCCATGGAACTTTTGTCCATTACAAGATAAGAGATTGCGTCAGGGTGGAGGTCGAAGACCCAGACCTTCTCCCAATAACCAACTCCCTCCACGAAAAGACCTTCGCAGATATTATGGCTTTTTGTTCAAAAGTAGAGTCAGTGGTAAATTCAATTAACGAAAATAAATCCGCGTTTCAATTATCTTGAGCAAACTTGAAGGTTTTAAGTGGTCCCTCAAGTCAACCTTCACTACCACAAGAACTCACTACTACTCTCAAAGCCCTTCTCGATCACGTTATGGACTTGGACGTTCCGCTATTTACTTTCCTGATCGCCAAAGGCACTATAAACGGTGGTGAGGAACGGGGATCAACTTTCTGCATTTATGAGGTCCACCCACTAATATCCACAATCTCTCACCTCTTCTCGGCTTTCTATGTGGAAGCACGTTTCCGTCTCGACGTGCTTAATACAGTACTGGGACTTTCTCTACAAAAAAACCTATTTCCCACACCCGAAAAGACGTCGCCTCTGCTAGCTGTACATCACGTCCTCAGAAAAATACTACAAACACGCTCAGCTAAAGAATATTACGAGAAAAGGAATATACACATCCTCGTGTGGTTTCTAGTCCTTTCTAAGTATTCGAACTTTGGGAGAATACATCAGGCTCAGTGTCGAACCTGGAGTACTACCACCGATTCTAATTTAATTGGATATTTATAGAATGTAGGTCATACTGGATTATACTTCATGACATTACTCTCATCTGTATCCTTTGCACCCTTTAAGAATTTAATGCATGGCAGGACTGTCTGGGGAATTGAATTGGGACACTTTTCACACAAGGAGTGGAAAAATTGTAATCTGATCGATATGGATGGGTTAGAATGGTGTCGGAAGTAGATTTCACGAATCATTACTACTACCGATTAATATCTGTATACTTAATCTTTCATGAAAAAGCTGCTATTTAATCCTAGGGGGGAAACTGCTGGATTTCTTAGTTTTATTTAATCAGCCAATTATAGGGAAGAACCAAAACTTCTAAGTTCTCCATAAAGACCTGAACAAGCCGATTCAGCAAGGAGCGCTGACTAATTTTTAAAGCTGACTTAGCATTGTATTATCGTCTAAAAGCATTTTAAGGTGTTTACCAACACAAGACGAAGTCATCTTTCATATTTAGTTCCCCGCTGGAGCCATTGCTCGATAATGAAAGGCTTAGAGCTCGGGAAATTCTTGTCTCATCTCAGCCCCTCACCAAACTAATCGTATATCATAGTGAATAACTCTGAAAGGAGCATCTTGCAAAATTCCAAAGCTTCCATCACGTTCCTGACATCAAAGCATCATCCCTGCGTGTCTCTATGTGGTAGCTAGAGTGATGACGAGATCCTAAACTACGTATGACACCCTGACACTCGATAACTGCTGCGGTCTGAACATTCACTCACTCGTCCTACTTCCCAGAACAGTTCGCCTATATAGAAGCTCAAAAGACTTTGATAATGAAAGAGTCACGTTTTGGTCGGAGTTGGATCCGAATTCGGAAGTATAAGCCCTCTGAGCAGTCTTAGCCAAATGGATCCACCAAAGCCAGCCTCTTCATGAATGAATGAATGTCTCGAGTTAATGAAAGGCTCTAGATGAAGGCCATGTTATTATCAAGTGCAAGGAAGTCAACTCGAGTCAAGTAAATGCAGAGCCTATTAAAAATGGGCTGCTTAAGCATCGTTTAGAGACAATGGCCAAGTGCATAAGGGACGTGGGATGAGAAGAGTGGTGGAAAAATGTAATTAGAGGAGACAAGGGAATCGAATGTCCTCTCAGATCATGGGCCTTCATTTTGGCTTGAGCTGAGGACAAAAGTTGATTTCCTTATTAAACTCCACCTTCTTTAATGATAATAGAGGTTTTCGGAGGAAGCCTCCTCTTCAAAAGACTCAGTACAGAAATCAACTAACTCGACTAAGCTTCCACGAGCGTATAGCTCACTTTTCTCTCTTGTGACTGGAATCCTAAATCAGGAACTACATACAATATCTATCTACCCGAGTGTACTGCATTGTGTGCTTTCTCTCATTTTCATTTCATATCATGGATGTCCACAATTCACGCACCAACTCACATCTAATAACAAGGCTTTCTAATATTTCTAGTACAATAGCCCACGGTCCTACTGGGATCCAAGAGTTACATAGAAGTGATAGAAGTATATGTGTCATCTGATCCCAACGGTAAAAACAGGTCTGTATTAATTAAGTAATTTAGGATGCATATCCACTGTATCTTCTTCGTCACACGGAAATAAATTACAGGTGCTGACACAACACAAGCTTCCTCTCTCTCTTTTAAATACTCTGGTTCTTGGGATGTACTACACAAATTAGCTCATGTAAGCCGATGAAAACCCCCGACTTATTGACACTCTCTAATCATCAAGGAAATTCTCTGCTGTATTTGCTAATCCTTTCTCCCTGGTAGAAAATTCATTACGAAATCTGAAGGATTTCCATGTACAAATACTCTGCTGTCACATCCCGTATCTACGTGTACCTTATTCCCTTATCAAGATCTCCAAATAATGTAATGAACTGGCTGTAGTTGCTAGGCTACACATTGACTCATTCCATTGCAGGTAGTCTCTTACATATTTGACTCGTACGTTTCCTCCATTTCATGTTTGAACTAAGAATTAAATATTAAATATGGAACGTTGCTGTTGTGTGCCTTATAGAACTTGTTTGAGCCTTTGAGCAGGGTGTTATATTCTAACAGGGCTCATGAGACTTTCGGGCCAACCTAGCCACCCGAAAGGACTTCACCTACATATACCTACATGATGATACAAAGCCTAGGATATTTAATTAATTTTACATGTTCGATGCTCGACATAAAATGCCGAGTGATTGTTAACATATTCTAATGCAACACGATCTCCCTTGCATCTGATATACAGATTCCGTAAGAAGTCCAACTCTTCACGCAGCTCCAGGAATATGTTAAAAGGATGAGTAGGAAAGACTAACTAGGTGGTGGTGGCAACAAATACATTATATTATCTACGTACATGCACACACATTCATACAACAAATTATGATGTGTTGGTGAGAAACGGTGTGCAGACAATGTTGAAAACACAAGAGTTTCCAGGGAGTTTAAAATGCCCTGGAGCCAATTTTCTATATAGACGTATCCGGGGAATTGAGTAATTTCCAGTATTTCTACACCCACACAACTTTGGAAAGTGAATCAAATTCCAGAAGGAAAATCTCCCGGTCTCCGACGATCCTCCAGCAATATTATATTTTATGCAATTTAATCTCAATTTAGGAATAGGAACGGAATATTGTATTTTGCTACTGCTTCTTCTCATTGTTATTATTTATTGTCCAACATCTAATGACGCCGGAGGCTTTGATGATATGGAATATTAAATATTTATGTCCCCATTTCACAAGCCGTTGAAGCCATTGTATTCGTTGAATCCACTTTTTATTGTCAAGTTAAGAGACGGAATGAACTTGTGAATTTCCTCGAAAAGTCACAGATTTTCATCTTGACAAAGAAAAAAAACTTACACATACATTGCTTAAAATCGTGTACACCGAGCACGTGTGAGCGGGGATGGAGACAGACGTATCGGGTCGTTATATAGCAGGCCATACTGCATTTGCAACATTCAAAAGATCAGGTTCTCCAGTTGCTCTTAGATCTTTTTTTGCTCTGAAGGAGATGATAATATATGTTGGCAATAACCCACAACATTCTCTTTCTAATCGAATGGGAAATCGTGAAAGGACGGGAAAGAATAAAAAAGACGCTGGTACCGTCCAGCCCCACAGGGTATTTTAAAGATGGACAAGATTGGAAAGGGAATATAAGAGAGGAATAATCGATAAATTCCCCAGAAACTTAAGATCTCTTCTTTATCTTTGTACGAAGTGAAGTAGACGATGATAGAGAGAATCCTTCAAAATGTACTAGAGGGACTCTATAGAAAACGAGATATAAATATAATCTCAACTTACATTTGACCGACCTGCTTATTGTACACAACAATCCACGATTCATACACGTATTCACATGGGTATACATTTTCATGGGCTAAACCAACTTTATAATTGGACAAGAGACGGACAGGAAGATGTCGGAAAATTTTATCCATTCACCTCTCAAGTTCCAGGGGGCTGAATCTAAGGATTCAATGTTGTACAGATAATAGAAAATATAATTGGCCACTGGCCGCTCCTTTTCAGGGATAAGGATTCCATCCAAGCTAAAAGCAAGTTTAGCATCACATCAAAAGATGGAAAGGTATTCTATTTGCTAAATTTTATAAATGCTTCTTTTTTAAATCACAAGCAATTAGTAGATTATCAAACAAGAGGATAAATATTTCATTAGAGGAAAATCTATTGAACATTTTAAAGTAATAATAAGAAAAAAACTCTGCAGGTTGATTATTTGTGATTGAGGCAAAAAAAGAATGAGCAACGAGTTACTGCAGAACAGCATTTATTTGTCATCTTGAAAGGTAGTATTTTTTTCCTTCAAGTCTTCAATATGTTATGATACGGAAGGGATGGATTGAATAATATTGAAGATTGAGGTGTAATAATAATGTTTCTATAATTTGATAAGATATTGCATAAATTTAGTCAATTAATAATATTGATAAAATATTATTCTATACATTCTCTTACAAGATGTAAGCTCTCAACAGTCAAGTCAAGCACATTTATTTTACCAACCAGCCACGTCAACCTGTCAACCTACACACGATTATCTCTGGCAATAATTACAACTCTTACTTGATTGCATATTATTGTCTCTTGGGGGACTTTGTGATACAAAGGAGATAGGAAACTGGCCCAAGTCCTCCCTCGTCGTCATCTCCATCGTCGTTCGTGTAGGCGATCTACATGGCTGTAGTGTAATAATAATAATCTAACTAATGGACCAAATTCCCTTATGATATTATCACACTGAGCAAACCTATTCTATAATCTATAGATACCTTCAAAGTTAGAACATATTCTGGCCAGAGATTTAAGAGAAAGGAGAACGTTTCACATTTCTATTATATATATTATCCAATAATTAAATTATTACCCATTTGCTATACTTTAAATCTTTACTTGCCATGGGATCATCATTACTCTATTGGCTCTATATTAAGAGTTTCAAAACGCGCCCTAGAACACAATATATCACGAAATAGGGAAGCTTATCGATTCGAGAGGCTGACCGTAACCTTGGAGGGAGGTTTTAATTTAAAACTCATCAAAGATATGCCAAAAGTTTAGTAGTATTCGGTCGGGCTTGTAAAAGATTTCCATCCTTTCATAACTAGGATATATGAAGAAGCTTGAATTGTAGGATGTATCGATAAAACCGGAGCTTCTATTCGCTACACAACAGCTCGACTGGCTGAGAATAATAAGATTCCTTTGAACAGTTAGGATTTCAAATTTTATTAATAGCACATTAGCACAATTAGTTCGTGCAGAGTTGAATAGAGAAGTCTAATTTTTTTCACTAGACTGCCGTCTGCCATACTCTTCGCCTATTAGAAACTGATAGCCCTTTGTGATTGGAGTGGCACTTTGTGCTCGGGATCCACTCTAATAGATAAAATATGTATCCATATCCATTCGCTTTGTCACGTGTTATGTCATTTCTAATTAAGCCTCTTCTTCATCTTTGTCAACGTGATATTTCGCAATAGCTTGTATTAAACTATCCCAAATTTGATGGGATTCTAAAAATCTGAGAATATACAATCCTCTATGAATCTTGTTGACTGTTGACAAGTCTGCACTCCACTGTCTGATTATTCAGTATGAGATAAGAGCGGATAAAATGTCTTAATCATTTCTTGCATACTTGCACAGTTCAAGCTAACCTTATACACCTCTCTGATGATAGTTTCATTATTACACAACAATGGGTGGAAACCATTTTCATCATCATGTGTTAGTACTAGTTACTAGAGTCATCACCATCATCACCGTCAGCATCTTCAAAAGGGCTGCCTTCACTTTCATGTAGACTAAAGTGCATTCCTCAGCTCTTTGTTCCCCGGTTAGTAGAATTCCAATTCTTGGAATTTAATCCACTCCTGCTACAAGAGATATTAACCCTCGCCTTTCATCCAAAGTACAAGAAGCAGAGACTCGCCGTAACTCTCAAGAGATTATAAAATTCGGACTAAATATGAGAATAAATATTAGAACAAGGGATTATGAGAAACTACTGGGGGGATGAAGAGTTTGAATTCTTTTCTTGCTTTTTTTTTAAAATGCAAACAGTTGCGAGTTGGCGAGACAGTGGATTCAAGTTTCAAGTTGCTCAAGGCAATAAACTTTTTTTTAAATATATCCTTCCAAGGTGAAGTCACTTAGAGTTAAATTTTGTGACAAAGTTCTGGGACCGTTGTTTATTTCTATTAAAAAAACTCCATGGAAATCCCAAAAAAATATCTAAAATTTCGGGAAATATTTTGAAAACGGAAATATTTATGGATTTTTTTTATGTCAATACATATATGGCTGAATCTGATGAGGTTTAAAGTACAATTAGATGCACAGAATGATGAGCTGATTGATGATTAATCGAATATACTGTAAATCAATACGTGATTTAATTTATAGAAATTCATAATTTAAAATTCAATTATAAATGCAATAACATTTAAAATAAATTCTAGCGTTATTTAACAATTCAAATGAATTTTAAACAATCTTTAAAGAAATATAGCTCAAAGAAATCTTGAATCAAAAATCTTGAATAATTGAGGAGTTATTCGAGATTTCTAATTAAAAAAATTTCTATTTAAAAAAAAGTTTATTGCCTTGGTGTAGTATAACTTGATGCATTCCATGATTTCATAGATTCATGTAAACCCGTAAACCCGTGAACAATTAAGTTTTAAACCTTTTGAAGCTGATATAAAAATTCATGTGTTTCCAAAGTATCGGGAGTTGCTCTGGAAAGATCATCTCTACGGAAATAATATATAAATAGTGGAAATATCAAAAACTTCGGCTACCTAACGCTCAACAACTGATGATCGTTTCATAGTGTTTTAAATGCTGACGCAAAGGACTGTAGACAACTTGATAATTTTTACAAAAATCAATTAATGAATGCGGTATATGGGGATTAGAAGGTCTAAAATTTATTCAATCCATTGGTCAGAGATTAGCTAATATAGCAAGGGAACCCAATTCTACTTCCTATCTAATACAAAGAATAAGTATGGCAATTCAAAGAGGTAATGTTGCATCTATTTTGGGCACTCTTCCTACTCAAGGGAGTGGGCTCGGAGAAATTTACTATATTTAAGTTACCATGAGTGTTAAAATCTAAATATTTTATTATATCTAAATATTTTCTTGTATTATTTTTTTGCTTGTGAAATAAACATTTAGTGATTTATATTAATGAATTTATTCATTTAACCTACTATCGCGTTGTGCATGTAAGAAAAGAGTACCTTGTACTGAAAATCTTTATCAAATGTTAATATAACTGTATAAAAGATAATGTAAATGTATTTTCAGCCGATAACGTTGTTCTAAATTGACGGAGGAGTTGAAAGTAGAAAATGATTTTCAATTGCTTTACTTCCCACTTTAGATTTTTCACAATAAACCTTAAAGTGAAATTGTCAATTTTTTATGTATCCAAAGGATTAATGGAAGCAAGGGTTGGATTTAATTTGGATTTTATCCGATTTAATTTGACTTGGTGAGCATAGCAGATTCCCAACATACATGTGTTTCATCATACATTATGCGAAAGCTACTTGGTCGTGTTTTTGTATCAGATTTTAGTATTCGGATCTCGGTTTGTCCACAACTCATAAACCATATTAAATAGGACTTGCTAGCATCAACTCCGACATCAGAGTTATCGATTTTCCAAGCACAAAAGTGCATCTGACATCCAACTTGGGATGAAAAATGAGTCGCTCTTGTTGAGAATGTGACGTGTGATGATATTACTATCATAATCTATCATGATAAATGATCTTCAACTGATTCTGTTCCAACACTTTAAAGGTTTACACGTCATGCATGATGATGATGATGATAATGTGCATATGAAAATGACGAAGAGGGCTATGACGTGATGAAGAAGTTTGGGAGGGTTTAGGAACACATTTACAGAAAGTGTATTTTTTTCTATTTCTATTTGAAAGTGAACAAATTTTTATTTACCATAAACATTTGCATACGAAATAAAATGGCCAGAGATCATATCTAAATTACATACATTTAATACAAACTGTAACAAAACTCCATCGAATTTGCTAGATCAACACAGGATTGCAAGTATTGAAGCTGCATTTCCCCTTTGTATGGCAATACTTATTTTCTGAATTAAATTGATTGATTTATGTTCTCATAATTGGAAGTTCAAATAATTGGAAAGAAATCCTATCCCTCTATTTCTATACAATTATTCTATACAATTATTAATTTTTTGGAAATTGGTAACAAACACAATTTGTGACTACCTACATACCTGAGGTTCCTTTGTTTTACAGTAAATAGGGCTCCACTATCTCGAGTCAGAAATAGACTTGTGTTATTGATAGTGAATGAATGATCAGAGCTGTGTTTCGATTGTATTTTAATCATGCGCTTTGATATAATATATACTCAAAAGTAAAGCATCTGTCAATAAGTGTCAGTAACTCAACAGTATAAAAAATTCGATTTTAGAAAAGTATGTAAAAAATTACTGAGATCTCGGTGGGTTAAAATTTTTTAAACATCGACCCTATGGGACAAAAAATTAGGAAAAGGAAATTCCTAATTATTTTATTGCCAACAAATAAGTATAGGTCAAACCTTGGTCAAAGTCAATGGTAAACAGAAATGTATGGTTATGGATGCCGTAGCGTGTTTCATCAATGCTAACGATGCGTTGAGCAGTAGTCATGTTAGTTTAGTCATATATAATCTTTCAAACAAGCATCAACTCTTTGTATGCTTTGTCTTTGAAATTGCAACATTCTTCCATGATTAATTAATTAAATTTCATAATTTTGATTAATTTAATTAATGTCCGTCAAATATAAACATCCATATCAGTAAACAACAAGGATAGAACGTTCCAAATTCCGAGATTTTGCCATCTCTTTCGCTAGTTTTACTAAAATTTTTTTGCTTTAAACTAAAGTTATAAGCATAATAGTATTGATAGTCATCTGAAAATATAAAATAGATTGCTGATGATTCATCTACCATGAACCATCCTTCATTATTCGATTATTTGAATATTTCATAATGTAACAAAACTTTTGTAAGCATTCATTTAAATAAGTTTGCATTGTTGGATTCCTATAAATGGATTGTGGCCATTGTGGGAATATCCTATCCACCATCAGTCAGATTTAAGTTGCAGCGGTCGAAACCATAGGAATTGATAGGGCAACTGGCGGCGCCTTCGTTGTTTTCGGGACTTTATAACCGTACTGGGTGGTCTACAGCTTAGTTGCGTTTTTCCAAATCTTGAATTCTTGTTCCTCAAGCTCAAGCATTAATTAATCAGAAATTCATAAAATTAGAACTTTTCTGAAACACTCTGCAATCAAAATGCCTAGAAGAAGAAGAAATCTGACACCATACCAAGGGAAGAAGCGATGTTTTGGGGAATACTTCTGCGACGAATGTAATCGACGTTGGCAATCTGGGAACAGTTGGGCCAACTTGGGGCAGTTTTGCAAATCTTGTGCCACAACGATCTACCCACACAAACAGGTAAATTTTAAATATCCTTATTCTATTGTATCAGCAGGTTGAGGTTAATAATGCAAGACCACTGTTCGTTTATGTGCAATTATGAATTAAAAAAAAAAACTTTCGATATCTGCAGTTGCCTCTTGATAAGAAAGCTAAGAAGAAGTCAAGGATCGACCTTAAGAAACCTCATCCAAAGGGTCTCTGCGAGAAATGTATTCAGCTCGACTACCCCTGCCTTGAGTTTGATCCCAGACGTTATTAATCTTCTAAAATCAATCAGGTAATTCAATTTTCATCGTTATTGGTATTTCAGTATCATAATACCATCATAATACACTTAAATACACCTATAACATTCGAGGATTTTGTTAACAATTCTGCATCTGGTTTTTGTCAATCATAGATAGCTGAGGTGTATTTTTGAAATCTTGAATAAATCCAGCTAATGCTCTGTTAACACTTCCATTGTCAATTTAGTGCATAGTTTAAAAGATCTTATCCTATAATAGTTTTTGTATTGGAGTAAGTAATAATAATGGGCTTAATTCGATTAGAAGACCGTCTGTCAAATGTCAATTAGTCATGCACTTAGTGACTGTGACTGCCAATATAAATTGAAAGTTAACTACCCTCATGAATTGGGAGCCTTAACTCAAAAAACAGTAAATTAAATTTGACAGGTAGCTGTCTCATTAAAACTTTCAATGAACTTCTCAAATATCTATTCCCTATAAAAAATCCTATGAAAAAATGCTGCTCACATAAATCAAAGGCTTCTCAGTGTTAGGCCAAGCTGTGGCTTTCCCTATCATTTTATAAAAACGCAATGTAATTCAATACTGACTAACCTCATTCTACACATAACTCTCGGAAAACTTAGTTACAGACGCCTGGAGTTTTCTTGTTCCTTTTACTAAAACCAATTGGAAGTAACATTCGGGGATCATTAAGCTAAGACTTTTGGTTAGCTTGATCGGCTCATATAGATAACTTTTAGACGCTATTATAATCCTGTGTTTTTTTGGTTCCGGAAAGTTCATAGAGGGACAACTGAGAAAAAGCTTCAAACAGTATAATATTTAAAGACATCTCGGGTCATAAAAACGGGATCAACACTACAAATAATCCCTACTGCATATACTGATTTGAGTTTCTTCTTATTTTATTACTACAAAAATCTTGCAACATGTAACCCGGTTCAGCGAATCCTACAAATAATTGTCACATGGTTTCATAAGACAGAAGAGAAGGAGATAGATAGAGAGCGATTGAAGGATGAGTTTTAGTGGTACGTATCTTATTATATTTATGTCTTCTTGATCCCTACAACATGACACATGACCGTGTGTGGACGTAATCTCAAGCTTTAAGGAGCCTATCTATATACGCCCTATTAAACGGTCAAAGTCTATATGACTTACATATCAATTTAGGGCATACAACAGCTTGTGTCTTTTCAGGATGATGCACTTTTCACGCTGAATACATACCGGACCTCTCCGTAACTTTTCTTAAACTTGTTCCATAATAAGAGATATTTAAGCCCAGATTTGTTCACATGGACCATTTCCTCACTAATTTCCAGGAGACTTACGTATATAGTTGTATCCAACCAACCTGCTGACGACAGTGACGACGACGAAGACAACCAGCTCAGCTGGCTAGGAGTGAAGGCCCGAGCCCAAATCGAATACCATATTTCTTAATTTAGTAAACCCGACTTCTCAGAACAGAGAGATCTGGTGTCTGTCTTAGTTTCCAGTGTAAAAGAACGGTCACTCCAAAAGCAGATGAGTTTTAGATTGGGGTAGCGTTATTTGGGAACTACGGTTTGTCATCTGCTCCGTTCCTTCCGTTTGAGAAGAGCATCTGTCTTTGAGATGAAGGGGAGATTGATGAGTTGAAAGTTGTCCATGGATCCATAACGAAAGGGTTCGTCAAAGGAGTTAAAGCCCATTCTACCCGTCGGATTAGTTTCCATTTGGAGAGGATGGTGAAAGGAGAAGATGGTTTCCTTTAGGAATTTTTTAGGCTTCATCGGCTCTATTTCGAATTCTCATCTTCTCTCATCTTTCTCCAGCCAAATTCTAAGGTCAGCAGTTTGTCGTTAGTGGACAGAGTCCAATCTATCTGGTGCCTGGGTACCATTTTCCTGTCTGTTTTGTGATTAATGGGAAGGTAGTTGAAGCAAAACAACTGATGAGAAATCAATACTTTACCTTCCTTTTAGGGCCATTCCTCAAGATTTTATTACACCGACTAGAGGTGAGGACGGATGGGCTTGTTTGATTTATCTTGCGGGGATTGGTATGCCATACTGCATGCAAGCTACGTTGGGACACATATATCCAGTTATCCTGAATACATTCCTGGACCAGAAATAGTCATACTAGGGTTATTTTATTCATACAGAACACATCTGCCTGTCAACATTGGAGGTGGCCAGGTATCTTGACAGGGAAAGAATTCACTGAACTTTAACTAAGATTTACGAATCATCCAAGCACTTGAGATTCTCGCTTTCATATACAGGCGGCGGCATAATGATATATGGGTTCAATTTTGGACCTCTAAAGACCGTTTAATCGACCATTTCGTCTAGCTCGTTCCTATACTCAATGCTATTCCGCATGGCAAAATCCGGTGTGCTGAAACAAAAACTTATTTGGTAGAGTATAGTACTGATAGATTAATTTGAAACTCTGTACTTGTAAAAATGCAAAGGTCGCCAAATTGTTACGATAGAATTGCCTTTAAACGATTTACTTTTTGCTGATTCATATAACAATATAAAAAATTCCTAGAAGAAATTTAATTGCCCCTCTCCATCACTACTGGCTGATGTATGGGAAGATGCAATTATGTAAGACCAAGCATTCCTGAAGTCTTTCAAATTTTCAAAGACCTTTGATTAGTTTCCAAAGTTGTAGGTTCTACTTTATATTTTTGGTTCTAGAGTTGCAAACTATATATCGTTTGATACAAATGCTCCGTAATTGTATCAATATTGGGACAAAAAGTTTGGGAAACTTGTGAAATCTCAGTCTTTTTAGATGTTATACATTTGTATTAGTTGCTCCATTTGTTTAAAAGTTTTTGTTGACATTGTGTTTGTATATATGAGAGATGAAATGAAACGATTTCGTGTGAGGTATTATTTCATTCATTCCTAGTTCTATGATTCATTCTATATACCTTCCTTCCTTGCTCAAGTTTATTCATGGGAACATTTTGAACTTTTCTTTTGGAGAGTTGTCATTAGTGTCTTTAAGAAAAATGGGAACTTTCTGGGCCCAAATGGATGAAGACAGCTAAAAGCGAGAGAGCTGTCTTAATTTCGTACAAATATTGATTTGCTCTTCAAGAAGAATTGAAGAAATATTTTTTTTCGAAACTCTCATCTCTCTAAGAACAAGGAAAAGTAGTAAGGTTCATGGGGGTAGAAGTAAAAATGGAGGTGCTTAAAATCTATCTTGAAACTCAAGTGAAACTGCAGACAGAACAAATCCATTAGATTTTATTTCAGATTTCTTCTCAAGAATGGGTTTGTTTGTGTGATGAAAATCTGCGATTGCATCTGCCAAATCTGCATGAAATTCGTGTCCAATCTACACCGAAGTAAAGTAAAGCATACAACAAAGCTTTGTTAATCACAAAAACCAGATCAGAAAAACTCCTCTCTATGTCAATCTCCTATTAACTCCTATAGCTCCTATTTACAGGTCAGAGACGACGTTTGAACATCATTCGTTCTTCTAAAAACAAGAACAGAGTCACCAGACCCATCCAAACTGTCAAAATAACTAAAAGGCCACAAGGTTAGTCTTGAGACATATATGAGGCCGTTTTATCCCTCAGTAACTCCTATAGGCTCCTATACAAGGCCGGATAATTCTCGCCCCACAGGCCATGATTTACAATTAATAAAACTTCAGAAAAAGACATCCAACGATCCACCACGGATAACAACGCACCACTCTGGGAATTCCAAACAGCAAATAGACAAGAGGTCAGGTCATTGGAAGGAGAAATTAATTCCGAAGGGTAAGGGAGTGTTGTGAATGCCTGGAAATCTCTAGGCTTGTTGGAAGAGGGAGAGTAGATCGAGTCGACTCGGAATATCCGCTTTCTCCAAGAGTGAAAGTCGAAGTCCCCGTTCATTTTTTGGCTTTAGGAATTGAGAGGATTTCATAGGATTCCATCACAGTGACTGCCGACTCCAACCACCAAGGCTATGTATAACATTCCTTGCTAAGAGATAGAGAAATAGAAATTCACAAGACACTACACTTACAAGGCTTACATCCCTGAATTCCAATTAAGAGCAATACAAATATTTGCACTGTATGAGTAACAGTACAGCTCCGTAGGGTAATCACCTCAGAAACCATCAAACCATATGGAAGGAGCTGAGGAAGATGTGTAGCTTTGCAAAATTGTAGTCGATTTTTTTCCTCATCTCTCGTCTTCCGCTAGCTGAGTCCATCCAAAAATCATTTGTCAGTTTCAAAGCGGATTGCACAAAAGAGAAAAGCCTGTAAGGTTACTGGCCTATCACTTACCATGGGATACAGAGTTGACTAAGACAGGGTGTAGAATATTATAAATTGTCAGTATATATAGTGTCAGTGTGTCCTTGATTCGTTTCCCCGGGTATTTTTTATCTGTACTATACACATATTAGAATCTTAGTATATTTTGACTTGACTTGAGGAATGGGTAAAGCACATGGGATTTGGCAACTGGGACTTCTCTCACAGTTTCTGGATAAAGGACTGGACTGACTAAGTGAGACTTGTGAGTTTCGTGAGTTGAGAGGTAAGTAACTTTTTCCGCTCCTTGATCTTTCTCACTTGCTTCAGGGGGATAGAATGCCATGGCATTCATTCTCAATCGAGGAGCAATGACTAGGACTAAGGACTAAAAAAGGATGATGAATGTTCAGTGTTACGAAAGGACAGATATATCAATAACGAAGCAAGATGTTATTGTGCAGACGGTTGGACAAGGACAACTTTCATGTTTTTGCAAAGTGTTGGCGCATTGGGATGAAGAATTCAAGCCTTTTTAAACTGATTGAAGGTAACATTGTGGAATGATTCTGCTCAACTTCTATACCTTGAGGCCCACCCGGATGGTGGTGTGAGAATGAGATTAAGTTGGACCATTCGGGTAAGCACGGGTGCTACATGGTGCATGGGTGCTACCCAAGGTTCTTTTAATCTTAAACTTTCTGTAGTTGTTCAAGATGAAGAGCTAGGTTTAGATTATTTTGAATCGCTCCAGGTTTTAAAATGCATTGCACTTTCCAAACTTACTTCGTTAAAAAAATCGGTTCGTGACATTGTTAGTCCTGCTGTTTAAGAAGGATAACTTTGTTTCACCGCTATGTTTCACCATAGGACAGCCAGTGGGCTTAAGGACTACATAGAAATTACAATAAATGCGGTTCTGAAAAATCCCTAGAAGCATTCGAAATGCGTAAAAGCTCTGAATAACGATTTGTATTTTGAATAAATGTAAAAGGCAGTCGTGGATCTTCCAAGCAAAATTCTTACGCTAGCTGCATCCTCCCTCAGATATAAATTAGGCCATAGTCGGGGGGTTATACTAAAATAGTTTATTGACAGAATTTTGAAATATGATTTTGTATAGAAGGACTCTTTAACGAGACTTGTAGGCTCTCAAGGTGTTTTCCACGTCGATATATGTACATAAGATTTATTCAACGCAATAAACTTAGGAAAATTCTCTCAGGGCTAAAAATTCAAGCTCGAGAGCCCTTTTAAGGAAGGCGGTCTTGAAATGTAGAAATGTGGAAAGCAGCCGTAGAATAATTCATACACTTTAAAGGACTTGAATCAAAATCATGCTTTTACATTGAGAATATCCTTTTAAGGTTTAAAACATGATTTCCTTGGAAAGGGAACTTTTATGGATTTATGAATTTGTTCTTTATTACTTCATGGTGGAGAGATCGTCAAATGGATTTGGAAGAACGTAATTTACATAATAGAAATTAACTCTGAATCCTTTTGAGGTGAACATTTCTCGAGAATATTATTATTTCAAAATCAGAGAAAATAGAGCTTTTGTATAACCGGAAATAGAGTTGGGGTAGAATAGAAAACTCAATAGACGTTGGATAAGAAGATTATGCTTGTGCAATCGGAAATTTTTAGGTCATGGGTCACATTCAATTGAGTATTCGAGTATTCCGAATGTTGAATCATGAAATTTTATCGGCTGTTTCTACACAGAAAATAATCCTTAAAAATGTGTAGAAATCATTATATAACAATTTACTTATGTAATTTCTTTCATTTCCATGCACAATATTTCACCCATAATCATTTTTATGTCTTAACTAACCTTAATAGTAGACAGAGTTTATTTTTGCCTGTTACCCACCTTTTTTATACAATAGAACTATGACATATTTTTAAACGAAAATCTGCTACTTTTACAAACACTCGAGAATGTATACTCAAAGTGAGAAAACATGTTGCTTAGGCCGTATTATTATTCCAGTGTTGAATATATTGTTGTGTGCTAGGGGCTATGTATTCACATCATGAAAGATGTATAATACGCAAATCAGGATTTCCGGATGAGGAAGTTTCATGGCCTGAGCCGTCGTTGGCTAAAATTAAGCCATCCTTCACCTCCTCCTCCGGGCTTTCACGACTTCAACACTTTCACTCCCGGCTTCTCAGCCTCGACTGGGATCATTTTGAAAAAAGCCTGGGAGCAAATATTGACTTTTCATATTTATGAAATTCATACACTTTTTGACCTTCCTTTAGTTGACCTTTTTGAAAGTCTCATTCTTATCACTTTTGGAGGAGTCCAAAGTACAAACTTTTCAAAAGTCTTCGCATGAAAGTAATTTATCTTGAAGGACTATTAACTATTTGCAAAGAATGTTCATGCCATGACCTGGGTTAGGAGGGTGAGTGCCTCACTCAGGAATTCGGTATTAGCAAGTTCTAAAACAGTTGGCATATTTAACTTTAATCGATTCTGTGGGTATGAAACTTTTTTCTCCACCGCTCAATAATTGAACTTTGATCTGTCAATTTTTTATGTGTTCAGGGAGGGACTTTGAAAGTCTAGTCAAGTGGTACCAAAAGTTTTCAAATCGATCAGAAATTGGATTCGATGTCAGATAATAGGTTTCACATAATGCACTGATAGTCGGTTTGGTGTTTTCTCAAGGTTCAAGCTGTGCCATGGACATTCATTCATTCATTTCATTTCAGACATGTACAATTTTACTCGAACAAATTTGTAATCAGTTGAACAAAATACCGAAACCACATACGACCTTTACTGGTCCTATAGCAAACACGAGTCATTGTTCCTTATAAATGAGAAGATGTATAGGGAGCATGATGCTTCTTGATGATTAAACACCCTGATATCAAATAAGCCCTACTGCCTTACTACTCCTCTCGTAGAGACTTTGGGGACTCGGAGGAAATTAAAATTTAGAATTTATATTGTCGGTTAAAGGTTGAAGGTATTATCATATACTTGAGACTTGAGAGTGCAAGAGATTTTAATGAAATAATCCTACTCTGTCTCTATTTCCATCTCTCTCTCTCTCTCTCGAGCTCTCTTTATAAATGAAGAGGCTCTGCTTGAGAAACTACACAATTCCTGAATTTTAATCCGGTGGGCATACAACGCTCTAAAGACTACATATACAACAGATACGTGAGAACTTGGGATTTTATTGCAATTAAAATACTAAAATCTTCACAGAGCCCGTCTCCGATTTTCTACTAAATTATCATACTTATATGTAAAAAAATCAAATCTGACTTCACACAATATCGACCTTTAGAAACCATAAACTACTGCCTTACCCAATTCATTGTTTTAATGATTATTTATGAAACCCCGACAGGGTAACCCCGTAGGTTTGTTGTCGATGGAAATTTTTCAAATCTAACTTCTCATTTGATACTTAAAGCTCGTAAGCTACCACAACACCGAATTGTATGCTTCTTAACCTATGTTATCAAAACACGATGGGGTATATTAAGTTCTATCGCACCGAATTGGCTTCGAACTTCTATTGTACTAATGTCATTGTGTAAAAAATTTCATATCAATTGGACAAGTTAAAATAGTGTTATCGTGTGAACGGACAGACAGACACTGACATGATCCTATTAGCCCTAGAGTCGGGCTGACAACTGTACAAAAGCTGACGTCCTCTTCGGATGGATATTTTATGTGAGGTCCCAATTACACACTCACACTTAAGATAGATCAGCAGTGCAAAGCAACTAGCAAGTAGTGGTATTAGCTAGTAATAACAAGCATATAATAATGTTATGTCCTACAAACTTTTAATGGTTTAGTACTAGAAAGCTATACATGTGCAGTGCATGCAGTCCCTCCTCAATATTCCTCATTGATACAACTTGCACTTATCCTTAACGATTCGAAAATGGGGGAAATGGGCTCAAGAAATCTACTTGGAATATTAATGCCATGTGTGCTTATTAAGACTGATGATGAGACGTATAGACTCATATGATACGATTCGTCCTCGAATCTCCGATCTCCGAGGTCTAATGGCCATTTCGGATTTCTACCCTGGCCTTAACTCAAGGACTGAGGGTTTTACTACATGGCTGCCACTAATTGCTATGTACTCTTGTTACTTGCACGAAAATTACTACAACTGCTAGAGTCCCAGGGTTAAATGTCTAAATATGGAATGAAATGTCCCTCTTTAGCTCCCACTGCTCCCAGTAAAGCTCCTCGTTAGAATCAACCGGAATTGGAGAGGAATCGCAGGTTCAATTGGGCAGTAGTGGATATTTGTATTGTTTTGTGGTCTACCTTGGAACTTTGGAAGGTGGACGAGGAGGAGGGTCTTAGTACAGGATTTTAATTTGGATATGGGTGAGCGAGTGGGGAAGTCGAAGGCTCTTATAGTTATTAGAGTTTATAGTTTGTATAAAAGCTGTAATTTGCTGATTGACCGATTCCATGGGAAATTAGACCCGGTAGCACAGCCTGAGGAAGTAGGAACTCGGAGGTATATTATCTAAAGCGTCTTCTTAGACTGTGACTATGTACTGATGGTTCAGTTTTTTTTAATATGATTTATCTTACTTGGATTGAGCCTTGTTTCAAATTACATTAGAGATTCGAATCGACTAATTGTAAGAAAATTGGGAGGTGAGTTGGAAATTAACTCAAGTTATTCCTTCAATGTGTATTGAGTATATTTTAGCATGAAATGAAAGCTATAAGTGTTTACACTTCTCACAGGCTCGTTGATTACCAAAGGATTCATTCATACGCATCAGGGTGACATCGCATCCAGTTGACTGGAGCGTCTTGTTCGGAAGAAGGAATTGATTATTAGGCTAATGCAACCTTTAATTAAGTTTATATATACGAGTTAATCTGCAATTTAAATTACTCACTCTGCCTCTGAGTCTTATAGTGTAATACAGTACAATACCGCAGCTCCCGATTACAATACAGATACAATAAAATATGATGGTGAAACTCGTGAATCTTGTGTGTATAGGCGGGGAGTACCCAGAAGAAGGCTGTTTCCAGGTTTATGAACGTCGATGGTTCATTAATTGCATATTACAATGCATAAACATGAAGTGGAAATAGGATCTGTGAACTAGTACACATGGCGATTCATTGATTTGAGTTGAACATTTCTAGACCCAATTTGCGCTGTAAAAGCAGGCAATAACAGAAGGATCCCTCGGTGGTACATGGATCAGGGCAATTAACTAATTGACGATGATCAGGTTTGATAGGTTTTATCTAAATGGTAGATGGTGGATGGGCCATTAATTCTTAGGCCAGTTTATGATGATAAGATTCTGAAGGGGAACTCAATGAAATAGGAAATTCCGAGTCATTTGAGTACACAAGTTTGATAATCTTGTTGTATTCTACACTCGTACGGGCTATAGTAACATTATTGTGCTTGTATTAAAACAAACTTATTTATTGAATGAAGACCAATCAAAATGAACTAAATCGCATCATGACTTAATGAAAATTTGCATTTTTTTTAATTGATGCTTAACTGATCCGAACAATTTTAGCGGACAATCGTTGGTGTTTGCTTTCCTAGTTATACTAGTTAAGTTAATTAAGATTTAACTTAATTCGATGGCACTGAGTTTGCTACTTCTAACGTATTTCTCAAAACTTGTTAAGTTAGTTGCGATGCAATTTGACTAAATTGATTAATATTGCTGCGAACAGTGGTAACCGCTTTTTCACAAACATTTAAAACTATATAATCCCAATGAAATGGAATATTGGATGAAAGTTGGATTGTCGTAAGAATTATTGCATGAAAAAATCATAATAAAAACAATAAAATCGTAAAAAATGTTCTAATTCTTACTCATACATGAGAAATTGCAAAATTGTAAATGCATTTTTACTTTCCTGCTTGCCAGCAAAATGCTAAATATTGTAATTTCCAAATACCATCCCGATGCCAAATAGTGATATTTTATCCCAACTAGAAGGTAAAACTGGTACTTTCTCTTAGAGGAGAAAGTATTTTCTCTACTTTTTATTTCAAGTCTAATTGCAATCCAGTTTCCTTAAGATATACGGTTCTATTGTCAGTTTTCATTTCTAATGTTGCATCAACATTTCAGAAGCTACAAATATTTTTGATGTAGAACTATTTCTGAAATACTTAATGAGAGTTTCGAGAGTAAACGATGGAATATCACGATCGGTTTAGACTAGATTTCAACAAAATAGACTTCATGAAACATAAAATAAAATCTCACTTGCCCCAGCGCACCACTGATATCATCGGGGGGATGTGGGTAAATGTCTAGGATAGCATAGGAATATTCTCGTTCGTAGTTTTCCTCTCATATCCCGTTGCGTCAGAAATTGTCACTTCGCAACACCACAGGGACTGATTTTTGAGTTATTCTAAACAATTGGAAAGGAGCAACATTACAAGTTAGTCTATCAAAAGTTACCGACTGAAATTGCATTGGGAAGACGCTTAGAATGTTCACATATTTATCGACAATATTTAATGTAAATAAATCCCAGCTCATCATTAGCATGACCTCCTTCCACTCGTCTAAATCCCATCATCCTTATCTTGAGCCAAGAGATTCTTTATACTTACCTGTATCATGTAACCCATTAAAACACAATGTTATCCTCCATTTCATTTATAAATCGATCTGTTCAATATTATTGATGAGTCGGTGGACGCATTGCTGATGACGATATGAAATAGTACAATAGTTATCATGCCATATTATAATACATCTTTTTTCTCTGAGACGGTAGATCCTGGACAAACATGCGCTAATAATAAAATGTTAAAATTAAATTGTTTAAATCTTATCTTCAAGCTGTTTACTGCTGAAGCCTCTGGAATTTTGAATTAAGGAAAGGACACGCTATTAGAATTGCACACAATAACTCACTACGAATTTTTTTCAATCTGCGCAAAAGATGTAATATTTCTGAAGCCTTTGTCAAGAAACGTCTTGATAATCTCAGCTACATCATTAGATCTGCCTGTTATTCTTTACAACAAAGACTGATTAATTCTAATTATCTAAATTTAAAGACAATTTTTGATACTTTTTTTACTGGTATGTACAAATGTGGTCTTGCAATCCTCTGGAGAAAATTACTTTACACTAACAACAGCGTCAGTTGACGTCGTATTTGTGATACTGTCTGTCGTATCAATAAATCTAAAAAAAATAATAATCACTATCACTACTGCCTCCTATTTCTTATGCTTTAATATTGGTTGGATGAACTATGAAATGTTTCTCTGCTGGATAATATCGTGAGTAATTGTCACAAATTCAGCTTTCAGTCAGATTGTCCTCTTGCGTGAGGACCTTTATAGATAAAGACGGAGTGGAAGCGGGGACAAGGATGCCCCATTATGTAGCAAAAAAAAGTGTATTACTATTATTCCCCGTAAGAGATCAATAATTTATTTTTCGATTTTAAAATTCCTATTTCTTGTTTTCTATATGCAGTCTCAAAAAAATTTTGTTTGATAGTTAATAGATTTATTTATAAATTCTAAGATATATTCGTATCATCCCTAATTCAACCGAGGTAATTTTGAATAGATCCTAGGAAATATGTTAAATAATACTATTTCATTATGAAATACCTTTAAAATTCCCTGGGAACTATTATCAGGGCAATGCGTCCATTGACATATACACTTGAGATACCATCACTTAATCACTATTTTAATTCCATCTTAATCTCAGCAGATGTGTGTCAAGGAAGGGAGGTACTAAATATTCATTCGGGTTGAGTAGCCTTCAAAGCAAGTTCAAGGACATATATTTTTCAATTTAATTTAACTGTATATTCTCAAGTATCAGTATATTGATGGGAAATGGAGAATGGAGCATGATGGAATCGTGGAATCTGGCGGAATCGGCATTTCCCAATTTTACTTCACATGTATGGGAGCAAATGAAACTCCTAAAAGCTAAAGTGCATGTACATAGACAAATATCTATAAGTACCTTATAATAGAGTTACTATACAATTTGAAAGGAAATGCTCTAAAGTCTGTTGCTCTCCGTAACCATGAAATATGATGAAATACTCTATGTAGTCTTCAGGCTTTGGAACACTGTTAGCATATAAATGCGCAATCTACACTCAAAGTTACATTTCGCATTTAGCTTTGATGGCTGTAATAACGAAGGTAATTTCCTACCCAGGTCATATAAAGTACACATTTTCAGTCTCTACCGGTTGAATAGTCTTGAATCGAAAATCCTATCAAAGTTCAAAATTTGAAGCATCTGAAAATTCATTCTAAAAGTATGTCCTTTTAACATAAACTGCCAGCTCTGGATTTCACACGTAGTTCCATACATTTTGTAAAACCCTTTCCATACAATTAGCAGCACTATTCTTGAGCTTCTTTTTGTAACATTTTCAGATTTTTCTTCTTTCGAGAATTGAGTACAACACTTGAACCCTACAGGATGAGATAAAGGGTATCTAAAAGGAAGACACATTATTATAAGTTGAGAGATTTCTAGAAAATCTCATAAAAATCGAGACACAAGAACAAGACAACAGAGAGGCGTTTCTAATTTCATTTTATAGTCTTTGATCCTTTCCTTTTTGATCTCGTACATTTTTAACATTCTAGGTCTTGGAGTTTTTAGACAACTCATATCATCTGTTTTGCA
Organism: Agrenia bidenticulata; assembly: GCA_034694785.1. Classification (NCBI taxonomy): domain Eukaryota; kingdom Metazoa; phylum Arthropoda; class Collembola; order Entomobryomorpha; family Isotomidae; genus Agrenia; species Agrenia bidenticulata. Next base: position 8,983 of record JAQFYM010000005.1, on the reverse strand, counting down.
GACACTTACACTCGTTCCTTTACAATTTCCCCAGAGTTCCTCCTAACCGTGAAATGATATAGATGATGGGTGAGGATAAAAAGATCTGTTCATCGGGTTACAGCAGTCTACACTCATCCAACATCTATACGAGTGTGTGTCAAAGGCTTCAAAGAGATTTTGAACAGTTTTCCATTAGCTGACTGGATGGACCCAAGCCTTCTCACTATAACTCCCAGTCTCATGAGACTCTAATCGTATGATATCATATAATATCTATAAGAGGTGCACTGAGAAGTCGTATTAAATCGGAGCTAAGTAAAGATCTATGGGATTACAAAAGCCACCTTATTCTACATTACTTCGGTATTTTATCACCATCACTAAATCACTATTTTAATTCCATCTTAATCTCAGCAGATGTGTGTCAAGGAAGGGAGGTACTAAATATTCATTCGGGTTGAGTAGCCTTCAAAGCAAGTTCAAGGACATATATTTTTCAATTTAATTTAACTGTGTAATCTCAAGTTTTGAACTTGTTATAGAGTAGACCATGATTATGACCGAAGTTACATCCGATTTAGGAATTCGACATTTTTGCATTCTAGAAAATGGTCATGTAAGGGATTTTAAAGGTTTTAACGCAATATGAAAGAGTACTGCGTAAAGAGTATCTTTTCCGAGTCGAAGATCGGATATTATGATTTGTTACAGTAGTTGGGTTCCGTCTGACTTCTGGCATTTGATTAAAGTCTATAGCCTTGAATTTAATATTTGATGAGTTCATTCTGAGTTTGAAAGCCACTCCAGCTCACTGAATTTATGCTCATCCCACATCTTTGTCTTTCTTATGTCTCTCTATGAACTAATTAAATATATATCGGACGGAAAGCCAAGATGAGTCCAGAAGTTGGCTTAGACTTTGCCAATATTTAAGATAATGATTGCCTAATTAGCTCATTAAACAAGCCCAACGAACACCGTTCATGCTCATCGAATCTCAGTCATGCTTACAACCGCAAACCTTGAAAGAAAATCCGTACATTTCTGTTTCCAAATCCAAACAGATTTCAAAACATTTGAAACTACAACCCATCACCATTAGATCACAGGTAGAATATTTCCAGTTTCCCTTTCCTTCTTCCGGCAGACTTGCAGTATAATAGTTTCAAATTACTATTTGAATTTCAAGCCCTTCTCCCCAGTTTGTGCAAACTACTAACTCGGGTACCTTAGAGAAAGTCATCTCGACTCTCGAGTTTTGATCTCTTGATAAAAGAAAAGCGGAAAAATAATCATAGAGACACAAACACCATGTTACCGTCAACCTCAACACAGTGATTACTTTCCTGGTTCTGGAGAGCTATGAGAATTTGATGATCTTCAACTTGTACATAATACATACCATGGACTTGGGATGATTTTCATCTATTTTATTCACCTCAATGCACGAAATGAGAGTTGAAAACTCCAAACCAGAAGTAGACCGAATGCTTTTAGCTCAAGCCACAACAATAAAAGATGTATTTCTCTACAGAGGACGTATTAGGATGTAGACGGATCCTATTCATCCTTCTACCTAGATTTTAAAATAGATATTCTAGTCAAACTACAAGGAGGATGTAGTTGTGCTTTGGGCGGATTTTGTAAGGATTGAAGTGAATCTCTAATAACTCCCTCACTCAAAGAAAAGCACAAAAAAATAAGCACAACTTTTTCTGCTTCCCGAGCTCAATAATGATGATAGCTCCTGCTCAACGCTTCTTAATTGCTTGTGGCACTTTATTTCTTTCGTCAGCTCAAATGTTCAAAGTCCTCAAAATGTTTAAGTATAAAAGGGTAAAGTTCATTTCAGCTCAAGCTATTATGTAAATACAGGAGGTTAGCCTGAGATTGAGTTTCTTTTAAGGAGGGCTTAGGACTTTGCTGAGTTTTTACTTTTTAGAAACTCCACCTCATTCTTCTATGTAGGCTGGGATATAGGATTGCAGAAGTTGCTCTGTCTCTTCAGCCTGCTCCAAATCCTTGTCAGGGATTCTGAATGCGCTCATTAGCTCGGGTGTCCCAATGATGACATCTTGGTCTGACAGTGCCGATGGGAATTCCTCTTCCTCACCTTCGTATAAGCTACCCGATACTGATTTTGGAGCTGATGTCCTATGTGCGTCAAAATATTTTATTTTTTGGGGGAAATACATCGCAATTGCTTTATGTTCAAAACATTAGACCTTTGGCTTCTTATCCTGCTGGCGTTTGTAATGGTCGTATGACTTCCACCATGGAATCGGTTGACCAAATCCAAGTCCTCCGCTCTGTTTAAAATAAACAACAGGGATTGAAATTATTTAATTAAAAGCAGAAAACAACTGTACGGACGAATTCTCAATGATACCGTTTCGGTGTTCCGTCAGGGTTTAATAGCCCAAGGCATTTCAATTGTTTTTCCATTAGGGTCATGTCCCTACAGTCTTCGAGCCTGAGAGTTTCCAAGTACATGCTTTTAGATTTGTTATTCAAGTTGTTAAAAGCAAAATAGAGCAAGGTACAAAAATCGTTGGCTTACACTTTTTTCTTAGCCCGCATCCTATGGAGATCAAAGGCCCTTCTTGAAGCAGTATTATGACCAGCAAGTATGGGTCCAATGACGGGCAAAGTCGGTGCATTAGTTACTCCAGAAATATTACAATTTCGATCACAGGAGATACAATTGAAATCCTTAAGAAGCTTCTTCCTTGTCCCCGCAGGGTCGGGTTCGTCGAATTGCCTTTGCAAATGTTTAACTTTGTCTGCCAATGACTTGAGATGTGATTTAAAAAAGGACTTCATCGGCACGAGCTCACTTTTATCCATTTTATTATGCACGTCTTCACCCAGGTTGTTCGTCACACGATTCCAGTGTTCATTCTTATTGAAGTTTTCAACCACGAGGTCACGAAGGTTAGAATGGAGCTCTTCAACCGCTGTACCGAACTCGTCATACGAGACTTTCGTATTAATCTGTCCTTTGTCAGCTTTGTCACCGAGGGCATCAATGAGCATTTGCTTTGTTACCATCCCCACCTCCATGGTACGGACTTGGTCCCCGATTCGCTATTAGGATGAATACTCAAAGGTTATACATGTGTTAGATCTTGTGCTGTTACGCTTCCAAACTCAGCTCTAACAAAAATGACTGCCATGGACTGTTCATGTAGGATGGTTTATGTTGATTTTTAACATGCTTGTGAAAGTTGTACCAAACAATAGGAATCATCTCATAAGCGACATAAGCATAGTATGGCATAGCTTTCATCGGTTAATGACAGCTATTAATGTTGGAGCTGAGTTTGGAAGCGTCAGTCAGAGCACGTAATAAGAGAGAGTAGGTGCTAGAAATTTCTGAGTTAACTATTGTTAATCTTACATCAAGTTTTTCCTTATGCTCAGTTGACTCAGCGATCAAATTGGTCAAATTGTTGTAAATCTTTTGAACTTCTTCTTTGTCCATTCCAACAGCATCCGTTGCTGAATTCAGACCTCTAGCTCCTTGGTATTGACTCAGTTTTCTCCCGGCCTTTGCTGATACAGCAGTACCGCTTGGTAACATTATTGGTTTGTCCCACTTAGCTGAAGCGATTGCTTGCAGGTTCTCCGCAGGGATTTTACCTGTTCCACAATTATTCTGATTTTAGAAAAATCTTTAAATGATAAAAAATATCCAAGCATTTTTACTGATTCTGTCAATTGTCTCGTGTGGCAGTTTTTTCAGGAATGCATCTTGACGCAAGATCTTTACTGCCAGTGTCTCTTCGTTGTTCTTTATAATCTGAATAGCTTCCCATATTGTATCCAGCCGTTCCACAATGTCTTGCTCATCGAATATATTTATGTCTCTGCTCTATAACATCAATAACCTAATTAGAGCAAATTAATCCTAAAAACTTCATTTAACGTAGGCAGAAATGTTACCTTCATATCTTCTCGAATCTTTTCAAGATCGAGAAGAATCAAAGACCTCATTTCCTTCAAAATGAGCTGATCTTCTGTATTATTGCTGCCCTCCATGGTTGGAGCGTTATTTTCAGATGGTGGAAAGAGCCCTTCTGCTGTATTAGGTCGACCTGGGGAAACCGGTGATTGGGGTTGCTGCTGCTGTTGTTTACCAGGGGGTGGTCCCAATGGAACATAGGGAAGTCCCCGACCAGCTTGTGGGGCCAAAGGTGAACAATTAGGACAATTCTCAGATGCAGGACAAATCCCACGACCAGGACAAACTTTAGGCTCGGTAAGTCCTGGAGGGCGCTTTCCGCCTGCTTCCGGAAATTGACATACAGCAATTCCAGCCGGCATCCCTACACCAGTGCACACACCGGGACCCAGAGCTTCTACCGGGGCCCCTACTGCCATGTATGGAATAGCACCTGAAGGAAATAATTAAATTAATTTTGTATTGCGTTCTATAGGTTAATCAAAATCGAAACGGTCAAACTCGCCATCATTCTGTGTGATAATATCTTTCAGAAGTTTCTCGTACATGAATTCCATCTTGTCATGAATCTCATCTGCCATTTTACGTTGCATGGACTGTAACTGTCCATACTGTCTTTGTAATTCCGCCTGGACTAAATCCTTAGCGTCATCAACATTCATTGTAGGGAGAGCATCAGAATTGGGAACTTTTGCTTTAAGGATATCAATGGGGACATGACCATGTCCATGACCATGTCCGTGAGCGCCCTTCCCCCGATGGCGTGAAGGGACCGGTTTGTGCTTCTTAGACATGTCATCATGGTCACTGTGAGCACCGTCCATCCCTGACTTTTTGCCATGATCTTGTGTTTGGTCTTCGACCTTGTGACCATTTCGATTACCAGACCCGTCTGCCTGTTTGGATTTAACCTTCTGGAGTAGTTCCTGTTGCTCAGGCGTCATATTGGCTAGCTGCTCTTCTGTTAACCTCTTTATTTGGCTTGGTGTTAGTTTCTCGATCTCCGCATCTGATAATTTGCTGGGATCTTTCCCCTGTCCTGATTTGGATTGGATGTCTTGAATCAGCTTCCGTTGCTCAGGGGTCATAAGTGATAAAACCGATTCATCTAGCAAGGATGCTTGGGAAGGTGTTAGCAAAGCCAATTGGTCAAGTGAAAGTCCAGAGATTTCTGCCGGAGTCATTGTGTCCAAATCTAATTTCCGTTGTTTTCTATTCTTTAACTCTTCGATCTTTTTCAATTGGTCGGGGGTCATATGAACAAGTTTTGAGGGCTTTATAGCATCAAGATCGGATGGGTCAAGTTCCTCTATTTCTTCCATCGTTAACTCACTAATTTCATTTGGTCTCATGGAGTTGATATTCTTTTTCTTCTTTGGGTTCTTTTCTGATTTCTTTTTTTTGACCGCTGCGATTTGCTCGGGAGTCAAGTTTTCCATAGCAGATGGATTGATCTCGTCCAGGTCAGATGGGGATAATTTTGCTATTCCAGAAGCGGATAATCGAGCAAGGGATTCGGGGGACATTTTATGCTTGCCGTGAGAATGCGGTGAGGTTCCGGAATGAGTTTCGGCCTTTTTGTGGTGGTGGTCGTCTTTGGATTTTGATAATCGGTTGTGCTGATGATGAGAGTGAGAGTGAGATTTATTACGGCCATCGTGGTGGCCTTTCATGAATGATGGAATCTTGTTCGGATCCAATCCCATCGCGTGGGTTATTTTGTCAAGCTCATGTTTCCACTGATAATGAAGTTTAAAAAAATAACTTTCGGAAATGTACTAATATTTTAAACAATCTAGTCAAATAGGACTAACCTCGTCTCTAATTCCATTCAAATCTTTCTTCAATTCATCTAGAGCCTCTTGAACCATTTGACATTTCTCTGGGAGAGGAGACATGTCGGTTGAAAGCCGGCTGTGAGATCTAATCAAATTTTCAGCATCGTTCTGGAAAGACTTTGTGTCCCCCTTCGTTCTATTCAAATCAGTTGCCAAGTCCTCGATAAGAGAAGCCATCTATGAATTTTTAAGACCATGAAATATTTTAGGAATGAATTAATTCAAGCAGAGTTGACGACACTTTTATACATTTGAGGTTTGAAAAGAGACCTTTTGAATTGCAGATTCACATGAGGCAACACGGTTATTCAATTGAATAATCTGCCACATATCATTCACTGTCATTCCTCCACTTCCATGACCATGATGACCACCCTCACCACCTTCGTCATTATTCCCATCTAATAGTTGATGATTCGTTGGGAGCTGGTATAGGGCATCCAAGTGTCTTTCAAGTCGACCTACCTTTTCTTCAAGGGCTTTCGTCGCATCCAATAACCTTGGACTTAATATTAATATAATTAAAAATTCATAATCAACCCTTTCAAGTTATCGTCTTTATCTTTTCAATATTTCGACATCTTCAACTTGAAAACTTACGAAGTATGTGTCTGATGTGGTTGATTGGAACCTCCTGCTGGAGTGGGAGTTGCTTGGGCGTGCCCAGTGGCAGCTGTTTGCGGGGCAAGAGGGTTCGTTCCAGTATTTGTGGAATCCCTTCCTGTTTTTGGAGTCCTGGGTGTCTTGGTATTAGTACTAGGAGTTGTCGCTACGACATTCTTATCTTTTGTTCCATCGTTTCCGATTATACTCTTGACCCCATAGCTGTAGCCTGGGGCAGATACCCGAAGTACTCCGGGCATCGGGGTTGTCAGAGCATTTCCTTGGATGTAAGACTTGTAATGCTAAGGAATTATGAGCATAAAATTTTTAAGGAAATTAGGTTCTGTCGGAGGAACCTTTCAGAATGATAAAATATCAAATTTAATTGCCGACGGGGCTGACCTCGACTTGGTTGGTTTCTACATCACCTAAGGTCACGGGCATATCATCGATCCCCAATTTTTCTACAATGTCATGGAGCAAAAGTCTCAGGATGTTGAAGTTGACTGTTCCGATTTCTGGGGAGCATAAGGCAAGGTCCACCAACTCCGCGAGGGTGAATGGTGGTCGTTCGTCGTCTTCGTTCTCCATCGCGTGCTTCGATTATCAAGGATTTCTATGCAATAGGACTATCTGAGTGTAGCTATAATAGTTCAATTAGCATGGATGGAAGTTGATGTGAATTTTATGGTGTTTAGAGTGATGCATCATTGCCATAAAAATGGCTATATGTTGAATTTTGAGCCATTCATGTGTGATTGACTGACGTTACCATGCCACTATAGCTAATTATTAAGCAGAAGCCAAGAAATAAAAATGCAAAAATCTGTTGGATAGACCTAATTCAAAGAATAAGTATCTATTTTGGGCACCCTTCCCACTTGGAGTGAGCTCGGAGAAATTTTTTTTAATGTAAATATAATATTTTCCATGAATTCTAATTCATCTTTCAATGAGTCGCTTATGGCAATTAAAGGGACTTTTGACTCTTTAAAAAATACAGTCTGCGCTATCGCAGGGTCTTCAAACTTTTTAGCCCGTTCGTTCGGGCTTATATGATTAGATTTATATGATATTTGAGTTAATTATTTTAATGTTTTAACTTTAATTTGAAACACACCATAGTTATCAGTGATTGTGAAAAGAACAAGAGGAACAATTGTTTGTTTTAGAGATGATACTCACAAGTCAACAATTTTAAAAACTAATTTACCTCTATGCTATAGGTCCCAAATTTAGCCTCAATGAAGTATTTAGCCTTCCTTTGTAAGTAAGGGAAACCGACCAGTGTTCATGTTTAATGTTAATAAATTTTAAATGTTTTAGAAGATAACCTGTAGTAAATTATGTAATATCAAAATTTTCATGAGCATTTTTAGATTGTAGATTTTATTCGTACTGATTTGTTACATTTGTCTATGGATCATTTTATCCTGGCCTGGGGTATTTTCTGAGTCAGGAAAGAGATTATTTAAAGTGAAAATCAAATCTTTAGAAACTTCAATGAGACCGCTGAAATTAAATTATATAGAATAGAAAAGCCGTAGCACAACTAGAAATTCGACTGGAATTGTTCGATGAGACTAAACACTGGAGATGAAGGAATTCATTGATTCATCCGAAGAAGTTGCAGGCCTCAAGACTTCTGGCTTAAGTGCATCTGCTCCAGCCATTGAATTAGTGCCCCACGAGGGCTCAGAAATAGGTCCATCTCATCACTTATACTACGTTTCAACAACTGTCACAAACAAATGGTTTCTAACTTCCCCTTCTACATTTCTCTTATAAAACACCGGATTCCGTCCACCTCCACCATTTTATAAATCCATGTGACAACATAGTACCTAGAAACGTATCCAATACTCCGTTCCAGTTTTAGATTTACGGATTCAAATCCAATCTAAATACCAAAGACAGTGTGTCAAATCCCAATCCAAATAATCTCCCCGACAGCCCTGAGCAGTAAATAGTAATGAGATATCAAGACACGATTTATTTATTCCAACTACCTAAAGACAACTCGACGGGCTTATTTACTCAGAGTTTCTCAGAATAACATGGACATATTGTAGCGAAGACTATTTAGGAAAACGCCTAAATGCCATGAATTTTATATCATGGACTAAATATGCTCTTATTGTATGCAATTCGGTAGTTTTATGAGATTGATACCTCGAAGGGTTATTCAGCAATTGAATAGGGTTTTATTAAAGATTAATTAAGTACACAAAAGAGATTGAAAACTCACGACCATCAAATAGATGTGAGAGAGTTACTAATTTTATGGATCCTTATTACTATCTAACCAACACAGGGACTCTGGGAGTCGGGAACTTAAATATACAATATGAACAAGGGGGGGGTCAATCGAGGAGGACCCGTGAAGGAGTGGTCCTTTCACCCACTCGATTACAGTTCAGGGGCAAAAGAAGGGCAAATCTATAATATCGATGAGATTTATGTGGCCTGCCTGAGAGTGAGGTAACGTAGATAAATATGTACTCAAAATCTATACTCTAAAACACCCAGTTCAACCAAGAAGACAGAACCGGAAACCGTACAATGCTTATATTAATAATGGGCGGAGGGCCTTAAC